>NQII01000489.1:766580-837215 GCA_002778355.1 Clitarchus hookeri | reverse complement strand
ATGAATGTTCAATTCGACTCCAAATGTTTAACTATTTTACTGAGATCTAACATGGTGTTTTTTAATATGGGTTTGCTTAAAACGATTTGTAACACGCCAGCAAATTGTCTGTTTTTGTTCGGAATGTGTTTGTTTTTAATTGTGTTTTTTGCTCACTCGTCGCCAGGATGTTGACAAACTCCAAACGTAGCAAATTTGTTATGTGAAAAATATAATTTATTTACATGGCTACTTTTTATTTCGTTATCGACAGAGGAATTAGCTTTGTTAGCATACAGATTAGGTATATTGCATTCATAACCTGCCCGATGATACTTGACTGTGATTGCAGTTGCACTACGTGATTCACAGACGTTAAAACTTCTACTGAAAGTTAATTTGAGTAAATTAGTGTTAATGAACATACATTTGACTACAAAAAATGCTACTATTGCAATTTTTTTAATAATTTCATGTGTTGGTGAACATTTATCATGTCAAGTGAGGTTTGGAAATATTTTCGAATAAACTATGTGGACAAAACATATATATGTATGTTTTCAATATTATCTCGTATGCCTCTTTTGAACTTTTTGGAATTTCATATTAATATACTCCCACTGTTTGTGTTATATTATTTGTTACTAAAAGACCTACTACTAATGTAGACCTAGTTTAAATAATTAAATTTCACACCCTCCTATACAGTATTTAATTCTGTAAAGTAATTGTCTGTACAGTGGAATCCGATTATAAGGTTCCCGTTTAAAGGGTTTTCCAGTCTATAATGTAGGATTTTTCTTTCCCCGACGGTTCTTCCATAAAAACAATAACAAACATTCCCGGAAATAATGTTTTCATTTTCCCGCGAATAATGCAAACTGTTTCTGATTCGGTAATTTATATCTGTCACCGAACCATTTCACATAACTTTGATTCACAACTGAAAGTATTTCATTACATACTCACACGTTTTGTTTACATTAGTATGGTATTTGCTTGATTCGTAAAGGCCACAGAGTAACCAACATCAAGCGGTTACACTTTGAGATTCTCTGGCTAGGCACTGAAAAACATTGTGCAAAACATAGCACGTCTGGAATAATTACAGATGTCGCAAGCGGTCACATTTGTACGCATTCATCTATGGAATCAAACAGTGTGTTCATTTTTTTACGTGAATGTAAATGGATGAAAGAGGTTAATATTTACATAGTCTGTTAATGTTTACGTAATGAAAATTAATTTGTCCTTGAAACAGTTTTAGTAAACATTAAAATGAGTGCCTCTAAATAAAAGACAGACATTTTCATTAGCTGAAAAGTTTAACTTAATCAAGGACGTGGACAGTAATCCCGGTAGAACACAAACAGCAATTGCTCGTGATTTGGAAATCCCAGTGACTACTCTGAACCGAATCATTTCAAATAGGGACACAATCATAAAAGAATGCTCCACGCGATCAATCACTGTGAAGAAGATACGCGGCGGGAAATATGAAGAGGTAAACGAGAGGCTGCTAGAGTGGTCTAGGCAAGTGCGTTCCCAAAATGTGCCTGTAAATGGAACAGTTTTGCGAGAAAAGGCAATGGAAATAGCCTTGAGATTAGGTGTACACAATTTCACTCCTTCAAATGGCTGGATCGATAGGTTCAAGAAACGCACCGGTATTGTGTACAAGACGGTAAGTGGCGAGGGTGATAGTGATGATGAGTCTTGTCACAGACGACTGGAAAACCACTGTGCTGCCATTTATTTTGCAAGAATATGCTGCAAAATATATTTTCAATGTGGATCACTTTTTTTTAACTTGCTTCCCGATAAAACATTCTCTTTCAAAGGAGAAAAGTGTGTAGGTGGCAAACGATCAAAGGAAAGAGTAACTATTTTGCTGGGAGCAAACATTGATGGCTGCGAGGAGCTCCCTCCTCTCGTGATTGGAAAGGCAGCAAAACCCAGATGCTTTAAAAACATCAAAAGATTGCCCTGCAGGTACGAAAGTAATCAAAATGCCTGGATGACCTGCAAAATTTCCCTTCAGTATCTACATTTTCTGGATGCTAAAATGGGTGTTCAGAACAGGAAAATCATCAGTTTCTAGGATAACTGTTCTGCACATCCAACAGAAACAAGCGTACTCCGGAACATCCATATTGAGTTCTTGCCACCAAACACTACAGCATGTCTGCAGCCTATGGATTAAGGCATCATTAAGAATTTCAAACATCATTTCAGGTCACGCCTCTGTAAAACACTCCTCCGTGATCTCGAGGCTAAGAAGCCTCTTAAGAAAATCAGTTTGCAGACAGCAATGCACATGACTGCTGCATCCTGGACATCCAGGCCACAGCCAGTTATCGCCAACTGCTTTACGAAAGCAGGCTTCACACATGCTTCAGTGTCATCCACAACAGGTGATGAAGTTGAGATGCTAGTGCCATCAGATGAGTGGGAAACCATCCAAGAGAGGCTCCAATTCTCATCCACCTTTGATGAGTGAGTATGTTTCTGTGGATGATGAAGCATTGCCTTGCCATTAGTCTACCGTTGAAGAACTGTGCAATCGACAGAACCATCGGAACAAGTAAGTGAAGACGACGACAAAGAAGAAGACACTGAGGTGAAAGTGACTCATTCGCAAGCTTCCGAGTCTGTAGACATCTTGAGAAACTTTGTTGCTTCCCAGTCTAATGTACCTGAACATGTGATGCAGTCTATTTTCCATTTAGACCATTTTTTACTGATTCAAGGAAATACAACCAAGAGGCAAACTACCATTAAGTATTTCTTCAGATAATGCATGTGAATTTATAGTTTTTGATTACTTATTAGTAAACTGTATGTATTTTGCAACCAGAATCCAATTGTTTGTTAACTAATATTCTAAGTTTTGCAACATGCAGACAAAGTTTCATAAGAGATTGATAACCTAACTTTTTAAAAAACTGTTGGATAAAGTCTGATTTGTTAAGTACTGTAAGCCTAACTAATATTGTTCCAACCAGGAGAGAAACTTCCATGAAACATTTTATATTCCATATTTTGTTTGTAGACAATTTTGTGTGCTTTGGTACCAGGAGACAAACTGCCACGAACAATTGTGCTTGTCTTGCATGTACAGTAATCTTTTGCTCATTTACCAATTTTATGATTTTGCAACCAGGAGATAAACTTTTATAAAGGAATATGCATTTTAAAAAAATAGTTGTTTTATTCATTTTATAAAGTTGTGTGTTTATTACGATGCATAATTTTACATGTTTTGGTGTCCAGTTCCTTGAATGTTTGTGTTTCCCTCTTATAGTGTTTTCCTGCATATAGTGTCCTTTCTTGTGGACCCATGAAGAACCTTGTAAGAGGGTTCCACTGTAAATAAAGAAATCACGGAATCAAGAATCGAGAGTGGTATCGGCATCGAGATCGAGAAAAAGTGGAATCGTTACATCCCTAATTATTACTTAACATAGTGGTGGTGATTTATTTTAACATCACTCGCCAGCCACCATGCTGGGTTGTTTTGTGACCATACCAGTTACCCTCGAGATATTTCAAATAAAAGATCTTGAAGTACTATAAATTATGAAGAAACAAATTTAAAGTCATGCTAAAACGTTTTATACTAATACAGTTGAGAAGTTGCACCTACATTTGGTTAGGCCAACCTTAATTAGGAAATACACACTGGCAGTAGTTTTTTAAAGCTCCATCCGAAGCAAAGCAATTTTTTTTGCTACGCACACACTAGAGATGTGTCAGTTACACTTGATACCGGTTCTTGGTTCAGTTCTGGTTATTAATAATTGGTTCTAAATTTTTTCTATCAAAAGTGTAAATAAACTCAGGAACTTTATAAAAATATGGCTCACCAGTGATTTGTGTACTTTAGTAAAGATTAAATTAAACATCCCATTAAACGAATGAATATTTGTCCAGTGTGTTTTTAAGTTTAGTGTTGATTTCATTTCTCACAGAAATAATTTTATCACACAAGTAAAACTTTGTATAGAATTAATTTTTATTCTAAATAGCAAAATATATGACTTTGGAAGCAGTTATTTGCTTTTTATTTCTGATAATAAAAGAAATATCTCATTTATAGTATAGAACCACATTTTCATTCCGAACGCCGCATACAAACTTGGGGTAATAGACACTTCTTAACCTCAAAACGCTCAAAGTGTTCGTTTACATAAGAAGAATTACTAATTTGTAACGACCGTAGTTTCCACTACCGTCATTCATGTGGTCAGCACATTCTACAACTTCTGCAACTAATATCTAACTAGGCCTTCCTGCTCCTAGGTGTAGTACTCCAAATTGCTGCAACCAGATGGTTCACTGGCAGGTGTAATTACAACTTCAGCACCTGGGTGCTACACCTTCTACACCACCTAGAGAAAACTGAGTAAAAGGTGCAGAAGGTGTCGAATAAGCGTAGATAGCCAGGAGAAACGGATTTTGAATTTAAAATTTGTTAAATATGTATTTCAGGAATTGTAATTATCAGATTATAATTGACAAGGTGACGAATGGTTATAATTGAATAAAAATACTTTATGAAAATTGTGATTTAAAAAAAACAGTATGAAAATAAGGGATACCAAATAAATTTTTGAAAATGTATTTTATAACTTTACATATACATAATTAATATATTTTAATTCTGTGTATGTAATTGTAGGAAATTTAATGAAAATAGTTTCTCAATCTTACACCCAGGTGTTTGAGTGGTGACTTTTACACCACAGAGGTTGTACAAGGTACCAATCTCGCGAACGAAGCTATTGATGGTGTATTAACAGTTTACATAGTTGCTATTTTCCCATGACCAACCTCTCGAGTAGTTTGATTGTAATGTTGGTAGTGTCGCTAGTGTCAATAGCGTGAAAAATCTTGTGTACAATGCGCACAAGAGGATTCGCCAACACCTACAGCAGTTTATTTTATTTTATGGCAGTGTTTATATTGTGTTTGCATGATGTGTGCAATTTTTCTGGAAAATAAACTTTACATGAAAAATATTATTGTACATAATATAAATTCGGTGGTAACAATGCTGGTCGCTATTATAAATAAATAAAAGGAAACTATAATTTAACTACAGTTCTTGGTTTTGGTTCCCAAGGCTAAGAACAGGAGGAACCGAGGACACCCGGAACTGAATTCATCCCTTGTATATACTTTCCACGCACAGCAGTACTTATAAGAAGATTTTAAGTCACTGTGCAAGTAGGGTACACAAAGAATCACATACAACCAGAACTTGTATTTAGATGCAATGATATTACTGTACTTCTCTCATGCAATGCTGCGATCACACTTGTATGGTGTGCGTGTGGTTGACTCCTTCCACCCGTCGGGCTTAGCGTAACGGTGCACTGCTTGTGCCAGGCTAAGTAAGACTTCCTGGCCTTAGCCAAGCCAGTGATGTCACTAGGAGTGTTGCAGCACTCATGCTGCCTCTGTAAGAGCAGTGTGTGATGCATTTAAGAATGAATACTGACGTAACCCTTTGACCTAACCAGCCAATTACAGCACGCCAACCCATATGCGCCAACCCAGACCACTGGATATTTAAGAAGCAGAGAGTCAGAGCTCGCACATTATTTTATTGGCTTATTCATGTCACTTCCTTTGGGGATTCTTTGCACTAATTCCTGTTCCATGCATACAGAGGTTATGCAGTTTATTTGACTGTGTCATAGGTTTGTCAGCGTTCGAGTGGAGTTTATTAAGGTTTATCTTTGGGCGACCTAAGAAATAAAACCCTGTGCTCCAGCAATTTGGAGAGAGTTTACTCAGTAGACATATTCTCCGCTTGGATGCTGGGAGTGCGCAACATTCTGTTTGACACAGGCAGTGGAAAGGAGAGTGCCCGCACCCATACCGAAGAACAGGTGCTAGCATGCTGGGTTGTGAGGAATCACTTCAACACCTGATAGGACACCAACAGCTATTTGGGTTGTGGCTTCACATTCCAGTGACTATGCTGGATCTGTGCAGCAGTGCACCCGGGAGTCCGTGGCATGCTGGATCTTGAAGAGTGACGTGCCGACACCTGGTAAGAGAGGGTGAGGTTATCAGACTGAGCCTTTACATCCCGATACCGGTGGCATGCTGATTCTGTGCTCTGGAACGTCCTGGAGCTGCCAGTGTGCTGGATCGTGAACACGCCTGGCAGCCACCCAGTGCCCACATAAGGGGGCAGGCGTCAGAAGGATTGCTAATTGGAGTAGAAGAAAAAGAGCACCGAAAGAAGGGGACATGTGTGTTAATACTGACGAGGGTATATCACGAGTCCCCAAGTCCCTAGACGCCTAAGCACAGTCGTCCCCACGGCGGCACTGCCATCCGGAGGGTGGGCATTATTGAAGTAACCAGGCCTTGCCACATCAGAGCACATTTGGTAGACCAGGACCGAAGAAGGCTGTCCTCACACGCACCACTCCAAATGACAATGGAAACCCATGACCCATCATTGATGACATGAGGGCTTCCCAGCATCAGTTGGCCCATGTAGAGAGGGTGTCAATCTGGTGATGAGCCCATGCCAGATTTCCCACGTTAAGGGGGGAGGGGGTACTAGTCAGCCAGGGACTGTTGCCTATATACCATGCTTCCCCTGGTACAGGACCCTCGACGATGGCCAACATGTGGAAGAGCCGCCTGATTGAGGTTAATCTCAACGACCAACTGTCCATCTACCATCGAGTGGAGGAGCAGCCAGAGAGACACTAGCCTACAGATCCTCCAGGAGTCCCCTAGCCTTAGAGGTAATTTGCTGGGGAGAACCTTACTTGTAAAATAGGGAAAACTAAATCCATTACAGCATTTTAGACAAGTTTTTAAAAAATGCTCTTGTACGGAAAATTGCATAACAAAACTGCCAAGGCAAATATGCACTGAAGTTTGTTACCATAATTACATAACACACAAAGAAAAAGGGGGAAGAAATGGGGGAAGAAATGGATGGAAAAGGGTGGTAAAGGGGTGGAAGAGGAGTGGAAGAGAAGTGGAAGAGGGTGAAAAGGGGTGGAAGGGGGTTAAAAAGGGGTGGGAAGGGGTTAAAAGGGGGTGGAAGGGGATGGAAGAAAAGGGGTGGAAGTGGGGAAATGTACAAGTATGAAAGTGTAGAAAAGATAGAAAAAACCTTCATCAAAGACTAAGATCAGATACTAAAATATCCAATGCAGGATATTATACGCTAATTGGGTCAGCATAAGAACATTACCTGTTGCCCAGCACCTCAAATTGTTTTTTCATTACTTCCGTAACATAAAATAAAATGTTTCGGCTATATCTCTTAAGCAGGTAATAAGTGGAATTATTCCAAAGTATTAAGAAATCATTTGAGCACAATAACAAAGTGGCAATAAAAAAAATAATTCCAAAAGGAGCTATTCTAGTATGAAAAACATTGTAAAATGAAGATACACTGTTCCTCAATGGCCTTTAAGCTCCAAAGCAATCCCATCTTTATTTATACGTTAAATATTGTTAAAACTGGCAACAAAATCTTCTGAAAATGTAACTTGGTGACTCTCAGAACCACGAACACATTTTTTCAGATACTTTTTGTGACAAATCATTAAGTTCACTTTAAATTCAGATTCAGATGTAGTGTTTTTCTTACATGCTACATAAACATCAATGTGTCAGAGTTAATACTAAACATTAAAAATTGTCACAGTTAACTGAAACATTACAAATACTGAATGAGGCTAAAAAAAATTGCACACACACACCGCTCCAACACCAAAAAAGTAAACTGTTGGCCACAAAATATTAGTATTATGTACAAATTTCTAAATAATTAACTACAAAGTCTTTTAATTAAATAAATACATTTCTGCAATGCCACACTTTTAAACTCCTAACAGATGCCAAACTAACCTACTAATTATAACTACTTCACCAACAATAAATAACAAGTAGTATTAAAATACTGAAGAAATTGTAATGGCAGAAAGTTTTGCTTACCACGTTCCATAGTAACACTGAAGAATCTAGAAGCCAGATACATTTAAAAGCCACAGCAATTGACAAAGGCAAAAAAACATTACCCTGCCAGTACACATACCATAGTCTTCCCCGTCCAATCGAACTCGCTGTCATCGACGTACCCCCTTCGCTCAAAGAGGTCCTGGAACAGTTTGCGTAGGTACTCGTAGTCAGGAGTCTCAAAGAAGTCTAGCCTTCTCACATAGCGCAGGTACGTAGCCATCTCCTCTGTATACAAAGTACGTAGCACACTTGTGTATACTGATATTGTCTTACAAACAGGCCAACAATAACCATGCAATCTTTGTCTGTACAACTTATGTTACGGTATTCCTTTACACAAATGACAGAAAAGCATGTTCTGAGGAAACAGACAAAACCTTCATATCAGTACACTTGACGCTGCTGTGCAGGTCCCAGACTTCCGTCCTTGCAACTGGGCCTGGTGGAACACAGTGGGTTGGCTGTGAAGGGAGCTGAAGAGNTGCAGGTCCCAGACTTCCGTCCTTGCAACTGGGCCTGGTGGAACACAGTGGGTTGGCTGTGAAGGGAGCTGAAGAGGAACAAAGTCTGTCTGCAACTGCATACCTGTCAGTAGCACCCTATTTAAGTAATACCACAAAACCATGTAACCTGANCAACAAAGTCTGTCTGCAACTGCATACCTGTCAGTAGCACCCTATTTAAGTAATACCACAAAACCATGTAACCTGAGGAAAAAAATTGTTACCTAAACCCGTAAGTTAACAAATGGTCATTTTTACAAGCAATTTTATAGTTCTGTTTAAAAAAAGTGACTCTCAGATTACAATGGCTTGTAACATATTTACTATTATGAATGCTTTTTTTAATTTTAAAAAAGAATGAGTTGGTTCCACTTTCTTTCTGGTACTTAATTCAATCTCAAAATACTGGTTCTCAATTCTCAATTTTTATTTATAAGGAAATAAGTAAGGAACTCTGNGCTGTAAAGAATAAATTAATAATTGAGGGTCAGATATAAGCAAAAATATTGACAAACCTCTTGAAACTTGTAAATCAAAACCTTTTCTAAACAAAAAAAACCAATTTAGTTATGTCTAATAGACGTGGGAGAGACGTTTGGGAAAACACTGTCACATTAGCAAACTCAGAACATCAAATGGGAATCCTGCATTTCTTTCACTACATATAAGTTTCCACTCATAACCTCAAGTTGATACATAATCATCACAGGCATGTTACCACACTGCACTAACCAATAATCCTAGTCAAATGGAATTTTCCAGTTTAATACAAGTGCTGCTATTTGCTGTGACTAAATACTTATCAATTAACAATGGGAGTGCTGTTCCCATTGTGTCAGCTTAAAATATTGTCTGCACATGTTAGTTTTAACAGTATGACAAATGTGCTGGCAAGTGTGATTAGTAAGCCATTTCATTCTCAACTAGTCAATAAAGTGCAACCATAATGTAGTCAATATAGCCGACAATACTGTGCCAATTGTGCCATAAATGAATCGTGTGTAAATAACATCCCCATAACAAAACTAAATGCTCTTCGTGATGTATAATTTTCTATAAATTGGCATGAAAAATAACGGGCTATACGTGTGTTTCATTATAGAGAAAATATTGTACGGCATTATTAGGGTAATATTTTACGGCAGAACTGCAATTATAACCTTGGTTCTCTGTTCCAGGTTTTTTTGCTTAAGAATCAATGGAACTGACACATTTCTACTTTGTAGCATTCAAACACGTTGCTATAAAGGCAGCAGTTTAATACATGCATGATAATGTCAGTTGGGAACATTCAATAATGCTGCCCAAGCCAGCATTATTGATGACTAAGGCAACAGGTCAACCACCTGCTGCTGTTAGCACTTGCCACAAAGAAATAGTGAACATCATCTCTGATTTGCAAAACATCTCCATCCTAGTACCAGATATTACATATGGTAGAGGCTGCCTAAAGAAGACAAGCACTGATAAAGGATATCTAGAAAGGTGAACGTCTAAAAAGAAAGCGGTCCGACTTTGCACTTCCCCTAAGATCACGGACCTTTCATTATGTAATGTGAGACATGCTTTGGTGAATGGTGAGTGATACTATATGCACAGTCCAAAGAGACTGGGTGTAGCAGGCCTGGTTGAGAACAATCACCATCAAACTGAGTCTTGTTTACTTGCAAGCTCCTTCCAACAAAGACATACTTCACACTTGATTTGTCTACATAATAAATAGAAACATAAATATCTTGTTTAACTTTGTGCAACTTGTTCAATTATAATACACATTATAACTAAACCAGTCTGGTTACTCATTATTAAACACAGCCCTAAGAATCATTCAGCATGAAATATGCACTTAGATTGTGAATAGCTGTGCACTAACCACATTAGCGCAAAATGAAAAACAGAAACAAGTTAAGTTTTTATAGTATGCATAAAATTTACAAATGGTTTTGTCCAGAAAAATTTAATTCAGCTGAGAAATTAGCAAAGTGCTGAACAACTAGATCTTCAGCACCAATACAGATGAAGTGAGATTGAAATGGAGCAATGATGAAATGCAAGAGCGAGGGAAACAGCGTACCCAACGAAAACCCTCCCACCAATAGCAACATCTGTCACTTCCCCACGCACACACACACAAAAACTGGGCTTTAACAAACTGAAATCCAGTCAGATTAAAAAAAAAGTGTATTTTAAGTTAACAAATATAGGACCAATTAAGAATTACACATAAAAGATTTAATTTAAGAACGAGTGTTCATCCAGACTTCCCAGAGCACAAATCCTAATGCCAGTCAAAATTGAAAGCTTTGGTATATAAATTAATCCTTCCTTTTTAGTATTTTCTCCAAGAAGAAGCAAACTAGTTTTTTTNAAATTGAAAGCTTTGGTATATAAATTAATCCTTCCTTTTTAGTATTTTCTCCAAGAAGAAGCAAACTAGTTTTTTTTGTAGTGCTGACAGTGTGTAAAGCATTTAGGATTTTCAAGCTTATCCAATATCCTCCATATTTTTTTTTTAATTTATGCTTAAAATACAAATATATGCGGATATGTATAAACAAACTGACCTGAGGTTTGGACTAATAAAACATTATAGATCAAATTTTGTGTTTGAGACACTTGAAAATACCCTTTGACAGGCAACAGGCCGAGATGTCAAGCAATTGTGTGGTGACCGAACTGTTCGTGTAAAAACACAGTGAAGTTACATTGGGTTTCTAGTTGCTGCACATCACTAACTTAATAGTCACTCCCTCCCCAACAGGAAGCATAGCAAAAATTATATAAATNAAATTGAAAGCTTTGGTATATAAATTAATCCTTCCTTTTTAGTATTTTCTCCAAGAAGAAGCAAACTAGTTTTTTTGTGGTGCTGACAGTGTGTAAAGCATTTAAGATTTTCAAGCTTATCCAATATCCTCCATATTTTTTTTTTTATTTATGCTTAAAATACAAATATATGTGGATATGTATAAACAAACTGACCTGAGGTTTGGACTAATAAAACATTATAGATCAAATTTTGTGTTTGAGACACTTGAAAATACCCTTTGACAGGCAACACCGTAGGTTCATAAACCAGGCCGAGATGTCAAGCAATTGTGTGGTGACCGAACTGTTCGTGTAAAAACACAGTGAAGTTGCATTGGATTTCTAGTTGCTGCACATCACTAACTTAATAGTCACTCCCTCCCCAACAGGAAGCATAGCAAAAATTATATAAATNATTTCTAGTTGCTGCACATCACTAACTTAATAGTCACTCCCTCCCCAACAGGAAGCATAGCAAAAATTATATAAATTTAATAGCATTGTATCCAAAAGTTAGTAAAATTATTCACAAGGGAAAATGCAAGAAAAAGTCACATTATATAACAAAAAAGTTTAAGTAAAGAACAACACAATNAAAATTATTCACAAGGGAAAATGCAAGAAAAAGTCACATTATATAACAAAAAAGTTTAAGTAAAGAACAACACAATATTCATTTCCCTCTAAAAACCACTAGCCATCCAGCATTCTATACAAAAAAAAATAACACAGTAAAACTCTTGTTANTATTCATTTCCCTCTAAAAACCACTAGCCATCCAGCATTCTATACAAAAAAAAATAACACAGTAAAACTCTTGTTAAACAAAATAAAAACTGTCCATTCAGAGCAACATCAATAGTTAATTAAAAGGTATTAGTTTCAAATATAGAAATTTCATGAAAAGCAAACAATATCTACTTGTCCATCTGTTATTCAAAAATGAATCCTACAAATTTCTTGACTACATATTTTATTATTTTTTTGTAATGAACAGGTATGAGTGAGTTAGGAAAAGCAAATATTTGACTGAAAAACTGTACCAATTAAGTATGATGCGTACCTGGGTGCCCTTCGCACAGCACCTCGATGGGGGTGGCACGTTTGGTGTCGCCGATCTTCTGGTAGCGCTCCTTCAAGGTGTCGGCTTTCAGCCCCTGCCAAGGTAAGCTGCCTCTTAAGAAGTACATGAACATGTGACCGAGAGCTTCCAGGTCGTCTCTCCTGCTCTGCTCTGCAACAAGAAACCCAGTGTGCTGCTCCATGTTTCATACCAACTTCAACGATNCAGGTCGTCTCTCCTGCTCTGCTCTGCAACAAGAAACCCAGTGTGCTGCTCCATGTTTCATACCAACTTCAACGATTACTTAACATCAACAAACATGCCCAATATTCAACAACTGAAAAGCCATATTTCAAAACAGTACAAATTCAGTTAATGTATTTAATTTTCAAAGAGACTGATTGTTTGAGACAAATTNAAAGCCATATTTCAAAACAGTACAAATTCAGTTAATGTATTTAATTTTCAAAGAGACTGATTGTTTGAGACAAATTAAAACATTTAACTTTCAGAGATGTTATTTGTTCACACACATTTGAATTGAATATAGGTGAGTAACTTCCACTGTGATAGTTCAGAGTCCCTCCAGAGTTTTTTAAATCTGTTGTACAGCAATAAGCCACACACACAGCAGAGAAAAGCAGATCAGTAAGTTAAGAAAATCTTCCACGTATCCTACAGAAGCTCAAAATATCAACCCTCCCACAAGCATAAAATGACACTNTGTGTGAGAGTGTGTGTGTGTGTGTGTGAGAGTGTGTGTGTGAGAGTGTGTGTGTGTGTGAGAGAGTGTGTGTGTGTGAGAGAGTGTGTGTGTGAGAGAGTGTGTGTGTGTGAGAGAGTGTGTGTGTGTGAGAGAGTGTGTGTGAGTGAGAGAGAGAGTGTGTGAGTGAGTGAGACAATGAGAGAGAGAGAGAAAGATAGTGAGAGAGTGAAAGATAGTGAGAGAGTGGAAGATAGTGAGAGTGAGAGAAAGTGAGTGAGAGTGAGAAAGTGAGTGAGTGAGAGAGAGAGAGAGAAAGTGAGTGAGAGTGAGAGAGAGAGAAAGTGAGAGAGAGAGAAAGTGAGAGAGAGAAAGTGAGAGAGAGAGAAAGTGAGAGAGAGAAAATGAGAGAGAGTGAGAGTGAGTGTGTGCATACACGCACAAAAAAAATTTCACAGCTGCCTTTAAGATACTCCGTTAGAACTGTGGTAAAGTTTCTTAATGTCATAATACTGGAAAAATTCACAGAGAAATGAGATGCTTATAGAGACCAAACAAGATATGACTCTGAGATTTTGCCAATACAACAGGGCCAGGCCTTGACATTTTTCAAATGTACGCTAGAAATATTGCCCCCCTTCCCTCCGACACAGTTAGTTCCACATTACACAGATGGCACAGCAATCGGAGAGTGTGAAGAATAAATGTTGGCACTGCAAGTGGATGTGTGCCACTCGAGCCAAAATTTCGAATGAGATAGAAATCTTTGAACCTCTACTTCTCAGGATGTGAATGAGCGATGGAGACAGAAGTCATATTCCATGCCTCTGTGTCCCCTTCCTTATTCACAAGACAACACTGGCTTTTGATGATTTTTAAAAATGTAATTACAGTGGGTTTAATGTGTGTCTTTTAGTAAAAATTATTATTTTTATGTTACTTGAAATTATCGTAAGTTTGCTTTCAAAAAAATTTCCCAGTAATTTTTTAAATATTTTTTTACTTTTTTTTTTTTTTTTTATGTTTGCATTATATACTGAAATTTTTTCATGGTACCTTTTACATTTGGTGGCTGCTTATTTCACTTGCACCAAGGGCTGGTCTTTGGAATTAGCCAGAGCATCCTACACAAAATACACCGACTTCAATCACAGACGTGTTCCACCCTTGCTTCATGAAGAACTAGAAACGCTCGTTATGTTCATCGAGAGTCAGTGCCCGATACAGCTTCAACCATCATGGTTACAAGTAAGAGTGCGTGCACAGAATGAGCCAAAAATTTTACCTACGTCTGCAGTTCTAGGTTTACAAGGTTTGTGTATTTTCATGGACTCCTAACAAATGTTTTACGCCTATACTTTCAAGTCCCAGGTGATGGCAGTGGTTGTGTTTTGCCATTTACAAGCAACCTTCAGCTGGAATTTCTTCTCAACATCTTCATATTTATCTATTACATGCGAGTGATTTTGTTGGTTACTTGGTATAAAACCCCCACGTATTTATTAACCTCCACAACTCACTCACTCGTAACTTTTTGATAAAATCAAAACATTTTCCTATTCTCCGCTCACACATCGCAGCATTGCCACGACATCCTAGTGGTAAAAAAGTACAATGTCAACTAAGGTACTATAAAAAACTTTTGAGAAATTCATTGTGTTTGCACCACTCTGTGTGACTTTATTATTGTATTACAGAATTCAGATATCTCTAGCAACTTATGACGAAATATGTGTACACATTATTAGAACTGTATTGAATTTTGGTAAATGAGTGAAGGTTTTTGCTTCAAGATGGTGGGCCAACTTAATATTTTCAAATGTGACTAGTAAAATCCACAGCATATATCACCAGCGATGTGAAAAACTACAAGCCAGTCAGCAGATGATGGACATATTTGCCAAGTGGCAGCTAAACCTGCCAAATTGCAGGCAGAAATCTTTCACAGAATAGCACAGCCAAGAGTATTTATTTAGAGAACAAAAAACAAGTCAAAGATCTGGTCATGTCAACGATGCGCATGCACCTGCACATGTGCAGCATAAATATACTCAAATATTTCAAACTAAAATAAATTATTGTTTGTTTAAAAATGGCACTTACCATCAAATTTTTGAGTGTATAATAAATTATATTTACGAAGTTTGGTGCTGCATCTTTGACAGAACATAATGGACACAAAATTTATATCCTCCAGTATCTAGGTTATAAATTTAAAATGATTGACTAAAAATTTGGAGGCATGAATGCAACTGAGAGTATTTACTTATGTAACAAAACTAGTACAAATGGGTTAAAAAAACAAAGAACTCTACAAAACCAACAGATATTCCAAGTATTTTAACAGCATTTCTGTTCATTTTAAAAATAAATTATATAGTGATGGATTCTTGGCTTACAAGGTATAGTTTACAACAGCCAAGCCTGGTTAAATCACAGGCTTCAGTACAGTGCAAAATTTCAGACAGGAAATTTCTTATCATACGGACAATACAGCAGATGCTATCATGAAAGATAGGTTTTCTTGGAGTTACTCCTGTCTCCTCTTCATCTTCATCTTGTGCTGCTGTTGCTTTACCATATCTCCTCCATTCTTCAGGTAGACCACGACCAACGAGCAGGACCAATGGTTTTGCCTAATTTCACCCTCCTCTCATTCTTTCAATGCTGAGCCTACCTCATGCAGAAACATACGAATATCAATCAGTCAAACCTACAATACTTCACCTCATAGAAGCCTAAAATCATTGGAAAATATAACCGAAAAATAACTGGAAACAAAGGATAAGGTGTACACTGAATGGCAGAGGATCAAAAAGAGGTGAAGGAAAGCAATACTTACCTTTACCGAGGTGGGTATTTATACTCATGTACCTTGCAGTACCAGTCAGACTTTTGTGTTCCCGGTATGGGATGTGCTTGTTGGTTTCCAAGTCTATATACTCTTTCGCCAAGCCAAAGTCTACAACATGGATGGAAACACCATGTACCACATACATCGTAACTCCAAGCAAAACTATAATAACATGTTCACGATATAAAAATGTTTAATTGACCCATGGCACAAAACATTTTTGTGAGTAACACAGACATCCAACTCTATACATAATGGGTATGCAAAAGGCACATTAATATATTGTAAACAGTTCCACAGTTTGTTAGTTGGGCTGGAACAAATTACATTCAGCCCCTCTAGGTTTCAAACAAATGTAAATTCAAGCCACTGCATTACAATCAATAGGGTACTTAGTTTAACTTTCTGACAGGCTTTATTATACTGACATACATGGGAAATATCTGTTTCTACTTAGATGATTGTATGGTCCATACGGTATAAGAAGGCCACTTTCTGACAGGTCTGCAAAATTTAGAACCACCAACTCCGTAGCAGTGAAACAACTTTTACTGTCATTGACCTGACTGGTCGCTTTGTTGTGTATATTTTAGTGTTGGCACCGTAAGAAAGAAAATAGTTCATAACAATAAAATTATTTATTTAAATTTTAAACATAAAGTTGTATACTTTTTTTCTCACTAAAAGTAATTATTTTGTTTTTATAAACTGTATTGAGTATGTATGCCGATCATCTACGAAATATAAAAACATGTTAATTTTCCGTCCTAAGATGAGTGCATACACGGCTTGGTGAAGACACTCAATCTCAGCGACGCCATTGTACCTTTGCACGTGCTTTAGCCGTGGTCTTGACATCTTGGCAATTTGTCGTGTTTTTAGTGGTTTAGTGTTGTTTACTTTAAGATAATTCTAATATAGACAACTTATATTACAGTGCTTTGTTAAATTTTAGTATAATTCCAACGTAATATTTTGGCACGTCTGTTTAATCACCTCTACTGTAGTCTTGCTTTGGGTTTAGTTTAATTTTTGTTAGCATTAAACTTTTGAATTAGCCTGTATTTACTAAGGTGTATTGCACATCAGTTTTGCCTGAAGGTTAAATTTAATCGTTTATTTATATCCTTTGCCAATGTAGGTCTACTCGTTGGATTAGTTATAAAATCTCTGCATACTCTTCTAAGTTTCTTATTTGTACGTTAATTGTGGAATTACCTAATTTTATGTAGATTTACTTTATAGCTGTACCATAATCTGTAGTCTTAATTTATATTTCCTTTGTATTGCTAACATATATATTCGATTTTTTCCATTTTTAGCTCTATATAGCTTGTCGGTATTTCCGATTGCTTTGTATTTTATTCCTGCTTTACTGTAACTGCACAGTGTTTCCATTGCCTGGTTCTAGTACCTTTGCTGTATACGCTTTGTAGTGGATAGTGTCTCTTAAGTTTCTAGCTTTTACTTTTCCTAAATTCGGTACTTCGAAAATGAACCGGCCACGGAATCCCATTACTAACCGGCAGAGGGAGACAGATATTATTTGTGCGGCGAAGCAAGTGAAAGAAATGATTCGCACTTGGAAAGATGTTCAGTCATCAAAAAGACTGCAGAAATTCTGGGTATCTCCGCTCAAACTGTCCACAGGCAAGTACAAAGTAACATTGTGTGATATTTTATTGTTTTGATGTGGTGTCTTGCCTTGTTAACATGTGCTTGCAGGCCATACATAAATTCTAAACATTTATTAATTTTAGCACATTCAAGGACAAACTAAAAATTTACTACGGACATCACAATAGTTGTATTGTAAACAAAAAAAATGTGATGGGAGGACTATGAAGAAGAGGGGAAATTGTGGGGTAAAAGTTATATAAATTACATGTTATTCGGGTCTGTTAACCACGTTACATGCAAGAAGACCTAACCTAACTTCACAATATGGGATTGAGGGAGGGGGGTGCCGACACGAGATAGTCTGTTAGCAAAGGTATAATAAATAACCTCGCGTTAGTTTATAAACCCCCTGTGACGTGAAGTTAGGTTTGATTTGGTTGGATATTCTGCAATTTAGCTTGCGAACGGTAGCTGTGCATAAAAATTTAATTTCCTAATCTCACATGCAACTCTACACAGTACAATTAACTACACTTACTTGCAATGCAAAAACCAGAGTATAAATTATGTTATTCACCCTTGCGATTGGTGAATATAGGTCCTTGGAGATTTATGGCCTTCAAGACATGTCTAGGACACGTTGGCATTGATTAGATTCATGGAAACTCGACAGACACTCTTATTTCTGCACATTAGTAATATTTAACACACATCATTGGCATAATTGCAAAGAAACACCCATCGCACAATAATTTGACTTAACACTTCAAATGGAAAGAATCGCAATGAAAAATGCTAAATAAGCATTATCGTATTTAACACGATTCAGTTACCTGATAGAAATATATTTTACATGTTTTACCATATAAACACACTAGTCTTCATAGCCTACCTCAAATCACATTAGCAATAACCACAATTTGCAGGTATTATTGCCCATAACTATAACAGCAATTTGCGTGTGTCCAGAATGCTAAAGACTTTTCATTTATTCCGCAGGTTGTACAAGAAGGATGCAGAAAATCTGGAGACACCAGGGAAGACCAGAAGAAAGAAAAGAGTGAAAGTGTCCAAGATATTGATAATTTTACATGTGGTCTTATTCATCGCATCATATATCGCATGTATGAAACAGGTATATGAAACCAAGTACATAATTGTTTCCTCATAGGCTGTTCTGTTTTGTCTGGGACCGTACGTTTGCGAAAAAATTGTAATAGGGGTTTGATTTAGTTGGGTTAAGATAGCTTGCTAAAAGTACTTTTACAGGCCTGTTAAAGTATTGTGACCTCAAAGGTGGCTGGATTTACAATGCCACGACCAACATGCTCTGACAATCCGACATGACATGTCCATCCGACAATTTCCGCCACCAAAATGTGTTCAGTGTTTACAATAAATACTCCGACAGTTCCCATCCGACAAGCGTGTCGTAGCTGTCGGCCAATCTTAAAATGGCCAGTAATGTGCTACACTTTCTCGTTAGAATGCATAGAAATCACAATATTTTATACACTATTTTGTTGTGAAAACAGTTGAAAGCTATGTAAATATACTATTTTCCATCATTATTTATTTCCGTCACATCAACAACCAGGTATCTTCTACACAATAATCTGTATATACCTGCCACATATTTTTAGAGTAAAATTTCCCACAGCAGTGACATCTGCACGACACAATGTTTTGTAAGGTTTTTGTTTATGTTATTATTTATACTGCAGAGCGAGTCTAACAACCACAAAAGTAGAAATAGAATCTACTTTTGTCGGCTTGTTGGAGCCGTGATTTTGTCGGGGTGACCTTGCTTCTGATTGGCTGTTGGATTATTTACGTCGGTGTCAGGGCTGTGATGTCGGACTGTCGTGGCATTGTAAATCCAGCATTATTATTTTGCACCAACTTAGGTTTGTAATCCAGGTTTTCGTAGCACAGCAATATATTTATTGGCGTAGGCTATTACAGTTGCTGCACACTGTGCATTCGCCAAAGGCAGCGAATTATTTTTTGTTCCAGTTGTAGGTTTTGCAGGGTATTTGTTAAGAATAGGGACTTTTCTGAAGGAAATGTCATAGACCCACGAAAGTAACATAAATGGGTTCTACACAGCTGACCTTTTTAATATTGAGTAGGGCGTAGTGGTAAAATAAGTAGAACATACTAAATAAATCCAACAATCCACGGTTAGATTGACACCCTGCAATCCTAGGTTAGATTAAAACCCAACCATCCTAGGTTAGGTTAAAAGACTACAATCCCAGGTTAGGTTAAAAGACTACAATCCCTGGTTAGGTTAAAAGACTACAATCCGAGGTTAGGTTAAAAGACTACAATCCTAGATTAGATAAAAACCTTAGAATTTTAGGTTAGATAAAAATTGTAAAATAGTCATTCACTCATTGTGGGATGAAGTAAAGTTTGGTTAGGTGGGCACCTATTACGAAATTTGTACTTGTGGTTTGTAACGGTAATACGTTAATCCTCCTAGTAAATTTGTCTTGTGTGTAATTAAATGAGTGGAAATATACCACTTTCCGTGATTTTTTCTTTTATTTTTAGAAAAGCCTATTCTGAATAATTACAATTTTTCCATTTACAAAAATTCTACAGCAATGTTTATTTTCTGTGACAGTACTGATCTAAGTAAATTGAAAGCATAAATATAAATATAAATCTTTTTAATAATGTTCTTTATAGAATTAATTTAAGTAACATGCCTACTCTGACATGTAAAATAATTATCAATGCTATGAATTAAAAAATTACCGAAGGGGCACAGCGAATGGTATATTTAAGCTTACAATTTATTTAGATCAGTACTGTCACTGAAAATAAACATTGTTGTAGAATTTTTGTAAATGGAATAATTAGGATTTTACTATAAAAAACATGTCGTGTGCTATAACTAAATGTATTCTGGTGACAAGTTACTTATGTTTGAACATGACTAACCCGGTAATCTTCTCTCTAGCAATCACATGAAACATGTATTTTTCCAGTTTTCAGTGCACACCCAGTCCAGTGTCAATTGCAGAGAGAGAAAGAGAGAGAAAGAGAGAGAGAAAGAGATAAAGAGAGAGAAATAGAGAGATAAAGAGATAAAGAGAGAGAGAAAGAGAGAGAAAGAGATAAAGAGATAAAGAGAGAAAGAGAGAGAGAGAGAAAGAGAGAAATAGAGAGGAGAGAAAGAGAGAGAGAAAAAGAGAGAGAGAAAAAGAGAGAGAGAAAAAGAGAGAGAGAAAAAGAGAGAGAGAAAAAGAGAGAGAGAAAAATAGAGAGAGAAAGAGAGATAGAAAGAGAGAGAGAGAAAACAATTTCCAGGAGAACATGTGACACTGGATACAATCCTGGAAGCCTTGAAGAGCAGCGGTGATGTCGGGTTCCAAGGGAGTAGGACTTCTTTGCATCAACTGCTTCTATGGCTGGGATTCTCGTGGAAGGAGACTGATGCTCGGAAGGTGCTTTTGGAAGACCCGAAAATATCAGGAATGCAAAGGGATTTCCTGAGGCAATATCAGAAGGTGAAGGAAGAAGGATGAATGTTCGTGTACTTGGACGAGACATGGTTTTTCTCACTTTTGGTATCAATACATACTTGCGAAGTATACATATGACTATGGCTGAGGCCACATACCACTTTTTTCAAATACCGCTAATACACAGCCTTATAAACAGATACTTTCAATGCTTGGAACTTATACAAATACTACTATTAACTTTACAGATGAAAATCAATGAGAAAATCAAAACTTAAGCCTTCAACAAACTAGTCGTTATTTGAGCACATAACTTGGAAAAAAAAGTTATGTTTGCTAGTCTACTGTAACATTAAATGTAGTGTACATTGTGCGATTGAGTAATTTTTATATTAACTAGCTTTGTTCTGGTGACTTTGCCTGCATGTACAACACAAAGTAGCGACTATTTTCCTTTCGTGAAAGATATCTTTGTACACCACATTAGTGGTACTGCCCTCACGTGCTAGGAATACAAGTTGGTAAGCGAGCTTACTCTGGAGCAGGCTATGTGAGAAGCAGTCTTCTCTCGAGTCTATACATGCCACTGTTATCAATTGTCTGTTGACCTCAGCTGTAGTCACAACAAAACCGAACTTGCGGGAAACTTACTTAGCTACTTCTCATTTCGTTATTGATAGAGGGATTAGTTTGTTAGCATACAGATTCAGAATGTTGGATTCATAACGTGCCCGATGCTACTTGGCTGTGATTGCAGTTGCATTGCGTGATTCGAAGTGTGTGTGTTCACGGACGTTAAAACTTCCAATGAAAGTAAATTTGAGTCAATGTACACACACTTCACTACCAAAGATGCTGTTCTTGGAAACGTTTTAATAATTTCATGTGTTGGTGAACATTTGTCATGGCAAGTGAGGTTAGGAAATATTTTCAAATAAACTATGTGGACATCTGTAACTCAAAATATTGGTGAAATGACGAAAGTAAATGGTACGTTTATATAACACAGATGAATAAATGTAATTACACACAAACATTTTCGCTGCATTTGTATACTCAAATGCTAGTGAATGTTTGTGGGCAGTTTTAAACGTCTCAACAAATTACAAGATTGTATGTACAAAAATGTCTGTGATGTTGCAATGTGTGTTACATGACAAGTGCGCTCTCGTAAGGTTGTCCTTTCATCCCTATTGTTACATTTTTTTTTTTGCTAAATGGTGGAATTTTAATTACGTAGTAAGCTTATTTAATTTAGGTACCGTAAGAGTGGGGCCGTAGTCATAGTCATTCCACTGAAAAGTCCTCTACCATTTACTTTATCACACAACACCATTCACCGTTCACTGCTAACATGACACAGTGTTAATGTGACAAGATTCTGAAAAATATGTTGCATGGTGGTTTCAGGTTTATTGAGTAATGTACATCACGTAATGTTATTTTCTGTTTTTATACACAGGTTTTCCATCCAAGACATGGCAGGATGACACCACATACACCTGCAAGGGTCGGAACCTTGACCAGGGGAAGAGGTTCATTGTCCTTGACGCAGGCTCGGAGCAAGGATTTGTAAAGGATGCTGGTATTGTCTTCGCTCCGGGTAGTAACTTGGGCAACTACCATGGAACAATGAAAGGGAAAATGTTTGAGAAGTGGCTGCAGGAGCAACTGCTTCCTCACCTTCAAGAACCATCAGTAATTGTTATCTTGGAAAATTACAAGAGTATTGCGTCCAGAGTTAAAACTGTTTTTTGTTTCATTGGACATCTTTTGTTTGCTTTTTGTGTAAGATGTATTGATTTTTGATGGCTAGTAGATGTAAATTGGGCAGCAAAGTTGTTTAGTGAGATTTTAACGTGCAGTAATTTCAACAAAAGCATAAAATAATAAAGGATAAATAACATGCTGTTATCACAGAAGCACAAACATACCACAGCACTTAAAAAACATAAGTAAATTCTCATTACAAGTAGGCAAGTCTGTTCAACCTTGGAGATATTGTAACAAACGAGACTTATCTCTACAAAGAAGGTATATAATTTTTCCAGACATGAATAAGCTAGTGTTTTTTATGACTAAATATTGTCTTCATATTTTGACAGTGTTAAATTAGCCAAGACCTGTATTATTTTCAAATATTTTAGTGAAATTTAAAATTAATTCAATATATGTTGTTTATGTAAAGTTAGCAATTTCAAAATCAACTAGTTATTCCATGCTGAAAAAGTTAGTCATGAAATTAACATGATGCTATATTTTACTGTATTGTTAGGTCTGGTTAAAGTTATTTTATGTGAATTAAAGCACATTTCACTTGGGTTGGTGTTGGGTTGAAGAGAGTATGTTATACTACATCATCTGCAATACTTCCCCATTTTCAAACTGTGTGTATGAGGTTCCAACATGTACACTTAAAATGGATTATATCGTAGAATGTACATTCCTTTCTACCAGAAGTCTCACAGTTGCATATTCGACAGAATGTTTGCCACTAACAGTGATTCTGAAGGATATTTGTGGTATTTTCCTGTTGTGCTTCAAATGCAAAGTAAGTACAGGTGAGTGAAGATTCATTACATACCAATTTCACTGTGTGAGCATGCTGGAAGTTGCAAAATTAGGCAAAACTTTGTGTATTACTAATATCCAATTTTACGCTTTAAGAAGTTTTACTGTTTAGTAAGCAAAAATTAGCAGTATTTTTTTTGTAAACTTCTTAAGAGGGCTTTACTATGCATGATCTTTGGGTTATAGCAGTAAGCAAGTTCCCCCCTCCCTCGCAGTGGAAAATGGTTTTTATAAAGTTCATATTACTAAGAGTGGGAAATATCGGAAACATGCTGAAAGAGTGATGTTGAAGACCCTGATGATTAAAGTGGTTTGTTTAGCCTGAACGCACATTTTTTTTTTGGTAGTTGATAAATTTATAAATACTGATTTATATTTTCGACATATAACATAACTTAACTAATTAATAATTTCAATACATTTATTTGTAGCTACTAAATTTTAAATTAATTATTAATATTTTTTCCCCTTTAACATAACAATTGACTGATTAATGGTTTATGTACATATTACTATTACTACAATCGCAGCTACNGAAACATGCTGAAAGAGTGATGTTGAAGACCCTGATGATTAAAGTGGTTTGTTTAGCCTGAACGCACATTTTTTTTTGGTAGTTGATAAATTTATAAATACTGATTTATATTTTTGACATATAACATAACTTAACTAATTAATAATTTCAATACATTTATTTGTAGCTACTAAATTTTAAATTAATTATTAATATTTTTTCCCCTTTAACATAACAATTGACTGATTAATGGTTTATGTACATATTACTATTACTACAATCGCAGCTATGTATTTCTGAGTAGCAAGATTGCCTAAAACGACCCAGAAACAGTACATTGACAAGGGGATCAGCTGATAATGACANTGTATTTCTGAGTAGCAAGATTGCCTAAAACGACCCAGAAACAGTACATTGACAAGGGGATCAGCTGATAATGACAGCATGAAAATAAACAACATCGTTGCCATGTGGGCAATCAGCTGATGGCGGAAGGATACGTAGTCAGATGTAGTCAGATGTAAACTGTGGTGCTACTTTCGCAGACCCGTCAGAAAGTAGCCTTCTTACACAGTATGGACTATATTAATGTATTTCCAATGTTATGAAAACCTGAATTAATTACATAACTTTTCAATATTTTAGAATATTCCCCGAAAATGATTTAATTCATAATTTTAGTCTCAAATTTTCTATGTTACACAATTAGATTTGAACACAATATTTTTTTTCACCAATTTCTTTGATGCCAAAAGATATCACAGTGAAACAACAGTCCTTTATAATCTATAAGGCTGCCAATAGGTGCCACCCCCCACCCCCCAGACAATATTTTAATTAATGCTGAAGTTGTTTATAAAGCACTTCAACAAAAACCTACATCTTAAAACTTGGTAAACACTAATTACTATTTCATTAAAACAATATGCGAGTTAACACAGCAATTCTTCCATGCAAAAAATTTGTTTATGGATTTTTTTGTTGTTTCTTTAAAGTAGATTGAGCCTGACCTTTCCACCTGGGAACTGAAGCTCATTATTTCAGTGATGTGCATCCCGAAACCTATAGGCAGCCATGCTACATAGCTCTTCTCGTTTTGTTGACAACTGTTTGCCTGGACAGGATAACTTCCACATGCATATAGTAAGGATCGGTCAAATAAAATTTGTATGCAGCAGTATCTCATTTCTTAAACCTGTCTTTGTGTAATTTTTTATTTTGTTCAATTTCTCTACTATTATTCACTGTCTTCACCTAATGAATTACAACTTTGGCATTCTTGGCATTCTTAAAAATTACACCACATATATGTAAATGCCAATACTTTATTATTTTTCTTTTGTTTTCTTCAAGACACTCATTTTAACCTAAAAACATATTACATTCAATATGTATTTCAATATATTTAACAAAAAATTTCTAAGTATAAACAATATTACTATGTAACTGGCATACTTGCAAAAAATAATGCAATGGTAATTAATCAACTAACAGTTCTATCATAAAAGAATGTGGCCCTCCACATAACTCAGAATGTTAACTTTATGTCAATGCTGTAATGTAAAAAATACATTAGAGAGTCCCATGAAACCTTACATTTAGACATGCTTGCAGTACACCATATGGTAATTACAGCAACTTATACACACCTATGATGTGAATTACTTTATCCTTTTTCGTCGTCGTACGGCCGATAAGGAAGTTCTCTGGCTTGACGTCCCTGTATATTAAGTGCCGACTATGTACGTATTCTATCCTATGGAGCTGTGGGCATAAAAAACAAGCTTTAGGAGGTAAACTTAAAGTAAATATACATTATTTGTATAACTTAAACTTTTGCACTTAAATATAAAAACTTAAAAAAAAAAATGGAGACAAGTTTTTAATTATGTGCAATTTATGATTAATTTGAAATAATTTTGAAAGCAAAAATATGAAGTAAACAAAAAAATACCAAAAAAATTCTCACATCTCCTCAGAACATGCTCATACGAAGTGAGAAAAATACACGTGCTCAGTTAAATTATAGCAGATAATCAACCTCGTATTGCAATGTTAGCCTACAAACATAAGATGAAAATTAACAATTTCTTCAATCTTGTTAAGTATTCCTTGACAGAGGAGCTGACAAATAGCAATATACCATGTACGATTGATTTAGAGCCATTGTTTGGGCGAAAGTGGTACAATACTGTGAACTTGGATTTTCGGTTATTGAAGTAATAGCAGTAAACAGTATGCTGAAAATGGCTATTGTAAATTAGCCAATGGTTCCTCTTATTCTGAAGCTATTAATATAAACAAAATTGATCCAACTGCTATTTTGCATGCTATAAAGCATGCCAGAAATAGTACAGGATTCACCTGGAGTACAGAAAATTCTTCCATATCTAGTACTACTTCTAGTAAATAAAAGTTCTGAAAATTAAAAAATATTTATTCTTTAATGGGTATGTTAATATGGTGCATATTGCCTGAAATAGCCAATTAAGGGAAAATATTTAAAAGATATTTTAACAAAACCTACCTGTAGAACCTTACAAGCACATGCACACCAAATTGATGAACGTTACTTTCCTGAGACAAAATAATTTGTTCTCTTTACAGCAGTGTAAAATAATAATTTTTCATAAAGAATGCTATACACATATTTGAATGAGCTCTCCCATGGTGCAATGTTTGCATTTCTCAGTCTACTTTATACAGGTTATCTTGAAGTTGTTCTCAGAATTCTGGTTTACACTGACAAAAGGTTTGTACATTAAAACACAGTTCTAAATTAGTATAATTTACCGAGAATATGCCCCATGGTCTAAATATTAGGAAAATATGCATAAGCTCAATTAAATGTGAATTTGAACTGAAGGATAACACAGATAGTTTCTGAAACCTAGTACACATAGATATTTAAGTACACCCAAGGATGAAGATAGTTCATACAAAACTGTGTTAAGGACAGTAATTTTCGCATGTGTTACAATGGCTGAATTACAAAACTTATTTATTTTAAAAGTGTAACTATCGATATTAATAACTTCTAAAAACAAAAAATATTTAAAATAAATTTAAAAATTGCAAAATTGGGTTGGATAAAAAATACATATTTGATACATGTAGGTTGTGTGGGTAAAATTTTATTAACAATATAAACAGTAATCCCACATCATAATTTGCATATCACTTGTACTAGACACTAGGTGACTGGTGTTCACCTATTTTCTAAAATGTAATAGGCTCAACTGCTCTCTTAAAGTAAAACCGAATTTGCTATCTACTTAATTAAGTGGATTACCTAAAATTAGAGAAATAAAGTTTTAAATATTTAAATTATGACTTACTATTTTGAAAACAACGTATGAACCACAAGTTCCAAATGAACTTTAATTACAGAAATCATGTGGAATGTTTAAATTACTACATTCTGCCAAAATAATAGTCGCAAGGCTTGATTTTCTTGGTACTATACAACAATAGAGTAAATCCTATTTTGTTGTACCCAGATCTTAAAAACTAACATGCCAAATACAAAATGACCAAATTGTAGGCATATTAGTTTTTCACATTTTAAAATAAACAGCAATGAATAATTTAAATTATTTAAAAATAATAAAATTGTGTGCAGCGACAATAATCACTTGAAAATGCAGATAAATGTTGTCGTTTGTTCTTAGTAATTTAAATAATAATTTTTTTAAAGTTATTAGTCCTGGTAATTACATTTTTTTAATGCAGCAGAATTTTTGCTGTTTTGGGAAGAATAAAAAACCAGCTAACAAGTATTTCTGACGAGACCTCTATACGCAAGGTATCCTGCTATTGTGCAGTCTTTCCATTTGTGACTTGCTTGAACATGAAATTAAACTGCGACCCTATATTTGTATGGCACGCTAAAGGATAAATGTACTTCTTCATGTCTAAGATTCTGAAAACACCCATTTTAGCCATTTTCATGCTCGAAATGATAATCTTTGGAGATGAAATAAGAACATGAAACTTGTCTTTGGGCACAAAAAGTTTCTAAAATATTTCTCGTGTTCAGACACCACTACAAAATGACCAACACTGAATCGTGTTTTTCTGCCACTCACTTCAGACTGCGTAAGTGTGATGTTATTTAAATTGACACATAAAATATGTTGGTTACAGGGGCGCTCCGGCGTAGTGTGAGGGAGACGCAGTGAGAGTCGCAAGTGAAAGGGACCAAACGGCAAATGATGAGGGTAAGTGAGGTCAGGCGGGCGGTACGTACAGAGGCAGTGTCCTCCCCCGCAGCAGGCCACATGTTGCTCAGTGCCATGACACATGACCCCCACCCCTCCCAGCGGACGCACAGGTCGACGCACCCGCCACGTGGGCTCCGCCCCGCTGCCACCGCGAGATGCCGCACCAATCCGCCGCCACTCATACTGGCTCCACTGTGCCCCGGGCACTTATCCCTGCGCACCGTCTATCGTAGCTATAGTTGATTTGCGATGATCTCCCAACTTTGCTGAAGTTCTACTTTCTAGCTATTCCTCCGCCTGATGTAAACAAAACAAAACTAGAAAATTACACGAAAGGGCCAACGCACAGCATTCGTGCGCACTCAGTGTAACAGTATTTTGCATGGAAAGTATTTCTTACTAGGTATTACCAAAACACCAGTTTTCTTCCCATTAATTATAAATGAAATATTTATAGATAAACACTTTAATTAAACTAAAAAGCGTGCAATACTTAGGAGACAAACACATGCGTCGTACTTGGGGTGACTTTGTGGAGAAGGGGGACGAGGAAGTGAATGACTCGTGTTTTAATTCACAAAGTGCGAAGAAACAGCGAATAGACTACATGAGTCGACCTGAGACTAGGAGACCACACTGTACTAGCAGCGCTTCAAGGAGAAGGGTTTCATTTAAAAATTGCTCCAACTGCGTGTCATTGCACATGAATATGATTTTTAAAAAAAGTCACATCCAAATACTACTACCTGCATTTTGACGTGAATATGTCCTTAAGATCACACCGACGCGTGGGCTTCCAGGACGGAAACGTCCATGTAACGTTTGCACTGTGATACATTGTCACTATAATGTCGTAACTAATAAAACGAGTGAAATAAATGTGGTTTCGTTTGATTGGGAATAACACTATGCAAGTATGAGCATAATTGGCGCTGCGTGAGTGGGGGCACGCATCGACTGGCAGCGATTTTGGGTGTGGGCGAAAATTTCCGGGCAACATACAAATTGCGCGCTGATTTTAGTGCCATACCAAAGATCTGTCTATTTAAGGCATAAAAGACACGTATAGTTTCATTATTTCATCGAATTTTTCTCGCATACCAAAGAAAATACAACCCTCGTGTTAAGCCCACACATGTGTGCCCTCGACCCACACCACATACACATACACATTAACAAACACACACATGCCATGGACTCGACTAATGTCTGAAGGTATGCAGGAGGCATTTCACACCATGAATCCTGCAGGGCAGTCCACAAATCCATAGGAGTGTGAGGCGGTGGAGATCTCTTCTGAACAGCACGTTGCAAGGCATCCCAAATATGCTAAATAATGTTCATGTCTGGTGATTTAGGTGGCCAATGGAAGTGTCTAAAGTCAGAAGAGTGTTCCTGGAGCCACTCTGTAGCAACTCTCGACGTGTGGGATGTCGCATTGTCCTGCTGGAATTGTCCACGTCCGTCGGAATGCACAATGTACATGGATGGGTGCAGGTTATCGGACAGGATGCTTACGTATCTGTCACCTGTCAGAGTCGTATCTAGACGTATCAAGGGTCCCATTTCAGGCCAACTGCATACGCTCCATACCACGATAGAGCCTCCACCAAATTGAACTGTCCCATGTTGACATGTAGAATCCATGGATTCATGAGGATGTCTCCATACCCATATACGTCCACCTTCCCAATACAATTGGAAAATAGACTCGTCAGACCAGGCAACATGTTTCCAGTCATCAACAGTCCAATGGCGGTGTTGGCAGGCCCAGGCAAGGCGTAAAGCTTTGTGTCGTGCAGTCAACAAAGGTACACGAGTGGGCCTTCGGCTCCGAAAGCCCATATCAATGAGGGTCCGTTGAATAGTTCGCACGCTGGCACTTGTTGATGCCCCAGCATTGAAATCTGCGCCAATTTGAGAAAGGGTTGCATGTCTGTCACGTTTAATGATTCTAGTCAGTCGTCGTTTGTCCCGTTCATTCACGATCTTTTTCCAGCCGTAGCGATGTCGAAGATTTGATGTTTTACTGGATTCCCGATATTCACGGTTCACTCGTGAAATGGTCGTATGCGAAAATCCAGATTTTATCGCTACCTCGGAGATGCTATGTCCTATCTTTCGTGCGCCGACTATAACACCACGTTCAAACTCACTTAAATCTTGATAACCTGCCATTGTAGCTGCAGTAACTGATNTCGTGCGCCGACTATAACACCACGTTCAAACTCATTGAAATCTTGATAACCTGCCATTGTAGCTGCAGTAACTGATCTAGCAACTTTACCCAGACGCTTGTTGTCTTACATAGGTGCTGGCGACTGCATCGCGTTACCCTGATTGGTTCCATACCTCTGTTATTTGCATACGCACGCAAATACCAGTTTTTTTGGCTCTCCAGTGTAAATGTTCAACATGACCACCATGAGCGAACCGAACGACATCTACGCGATAATCAAACTCGTTCCACTATCTTGTCAGCATGTCCGGTGTTACGGTTTCGATGGTGTTCGTAACTCCCGGTTTGAGGTGGTGAGAGGGTAGCCAGCTCGCATTCGACACGTTAATGTGAAGGGGATGGTCTGAGGTTTCCTTTATGTGCTGAGAGATGACACTGGGAGCAATATGAACATGTGTTGTTAGTCCGCATCACAACGGCGACGGAACAATAGAAGGTGTTCTGTGTTATTCGGTTTGCTAAATGTGAATGGGTTACAACTGTTCAACGTGAATTCCATCGCAAATACGGACGTCGTCCTCCTGATATGTGGAGTATTGTACGTTGGTTTCGTCAGTTCCGTGACACACGGTGCCTTTGCAAAGGCAAAAGGTCTGGCCGGCCGCGTGTGTCCGAAGAGAATGTGCAACGGTTACAACCAGCGTTCGTTCGCTGTCCGAGAAAATCAACTCGACAAGCTAGCTGGGAAATGATAATCCCTCAATTGACCGTATGGACAGTGTTGCGAAAGAGATTGCTGTACAAACCATACAGGTTACAACTTTTACAGGCTCTTACCGAGAGGGATAAAGAACTGAGACGTGATTTCTGCGCGTTCATTCGTGCCCAGAACGAGGCAGACGAAACCTTCATATTTAAGCTGTTTTTTAGCGATGAAGCGACGTTCCATACAAATGGTAAGATGAACCGGCACAACGTGCGGATATGGGGTCAGGAGCCTCCACATGAAACCACCGAACACAAGCGCGCTTCCCCCAAAGTGACCGTGTTTTGCGCTGTATCCAAATACACTGTTTTCGGCCCTTTCTTTTTTCACGAGCCCACTCTTACTGGAATCCCTTATTTGGACATGCTTACAGAGTGGTTGTTTCCACAGTTAGAAGAGGCGGCGGGGGACTTCATTTTCCAGCAGGATGGTGCGCCACCCCATTGGCACCTAACTAGCTGTTCGCGGATACCTGAACGAGACATTGCCGCAACGTTGGATTGGTCGAGGAGCAGCTGGTGACCAGGCTCTTCATCACTGGCCCCCAACAAGCACAGATTTTACCCTGTGCTATTTTTTCTATGGGTGTACATAAAGGATCAAGTGTTTTGTACACCATTGCTGGCTAACATTGGCGACCTCAAAACAAGAATTACGGACGCCGTCCAAACCGTAACACCTGGCATGGTGACAAAACTGCGGATTAATTTTATTATCGCGTAGATGTCCTTTGGGCTGCTCGTGGTGGTCACATTGAAAATTTAATTGGTCAACTAAGGTTTTTATATTATAGACCTTCAAAGCTGGGGTATTCTTTTATACTCATCCTGTATGATAGGGCACCCGCTCGTGTAGTCTACTAGAGACATATTGTCGTTGGGAAGACTNTCCCAACTTTGCTGAAGTTCTACTTTCTAGCTATTCCTCCGCCTGATGTAAACAAAACAAAACTAGAAAATTACACCAAAGGGCCAACGCACAGCATTCGTGCGCACTCAGTGTAACAGTATTTTGCATGGAAAGTATTTCTTACTAGGTATTACCAAAACACCAGTTTTCTTCCCTTTAATTATAAATGAAATATTTATAGATAAACACTTTAATTATACTAAAAAGCGTGCAATACTTAGGAGACAAACACATGCGTCGTACTTGGGGTGACTTTGTGGAGAAGGGGGACGANTACTAAAAAGCGTGCAATACTTAGGAGACAAACACATGCGTCGTACTTGGGGTGACTTTGTGGAGAAGGGGGACGAGGAAGTGAATGACTCGTGTTTTAATTCACAAAGTGCGAAGAAACAGCGAATAGACTACATGAGTCGACCTGAGACTAGGAGACCACACTGTACTAGCAGCGCTTCAAGNGTGCGAAGAAACAGCGAATAGACTACATGAGTCGACCTGAGACTAGGAGACCACACTGTACTAGCAGCGCTTCAAGCAGAAGGGTTTCATTTAAAAATTGCTCCAACTGCGTGTCATTGCAAACGAATACGATTTTTAAAAAAAGTCACATCCAAATACTACTACCTGCATTTTGACGTGAATACGTCCTTAAGATCACACCGACGTGTGGGGTTCCAGGACGGAAACGTCCATGTAACGTTTGCACGGTGATACATTGTCACTATAAAACGAATGAAATAAATGTGGTTTCGTTTGATTGGGAATAACACCATGCAAGTATGAGCTTAATTGGTGATGCGTGAGTGGGGGCACGCATCAACTGGCAGAGATTTTGGGTGTGGGAGAAAATTTCTGGGCGATATACAAATTGTGACTACGTAGTACTAGCGCGCTGATTTTAGTGCAATACGAAAGATCTGTCGAATTAAGGCATAAAAGACAAGTATCAGTTTCATTATTTCATCAAATGTTTCTCGCATACCAAAGAAAATACTACCCTCGTGTTAAGCCCACACATGTGTGCCCTTGACACACAACACATACACATACACATTAACAAACACACACGTGGCATGGACTCGACTAATGTCTGAAGGTATGCAGGAGGCATTTCACACCATGAAACCTGCAGGGCAGTCCACAAATCCATAGGAGTGCGAAGCAGTGGAGATCTCTTCTGAACAGCACGTTGCAAGGCATCCCATGTATGCTCAGTGACTTTCATGTCTGGTGATTTAGGTGGCCAATGGAAGTGTCTAAAGTCAGAAGAGTGTTCCTGGAGCCACTCGGTAGCAACTCTCGACATGAGGGGTGTCGCATTGTCCTGCTGGAATTGTCCATGCCTATCGGAATGCACAATGGACATGAATGGGTGCAGGTGATCGAACTGGATGCTTATGTATCTGTCACCTATCAGAGTCGTATCTAGACGTATCAGGGGTCCCATTTCACGCCAACTGTATACGCTCCATACCACGACAGAGTCTCCACCAGATTGAACTGTCCCCTGTTGACATGTAGAGTCCATGGATTCATGAGGATGTCTCCATACCCGTATACGTCCACCCGCCCAATACAATTGGAAAATAGACTTGTCAGACCAGGCAACATGTTTCCAGTCATCAACAGTCCAATGGCGGTGTTGGCGAGCCCAGGCGAGGCGTAAAGCTTTGTGTCGTGCATTGAACAACGGTACATAAGTGGGTCTTCGGCTCCGAAAACCCATATCAATGAGGGTCCATTGAATAGTTCGCACGCTGGCACTTGTTGATGCTCCAGCATTGAAATCTGTGCCAATTTGAGAAAGGGTTGCATATCTGTCACGTTTAATGATTCTAGTCAGTCGTCGTTTGTCCCGTTGGTTCACAATCTTTTTCCAGCCGCAGCGATGTCGAAGATTTGATGTTTTACTGGATTCCCGATATTCACGGTTCACTCGTGAAATGGTCGTACGCGAAAATCCAGATTTTATCACTACCTCGGAGATGCTATATCCCATCTCTCATGCGCCGACTATTACACCACGTTCAAACTCATTGAAATCTTGATAACCTGCCATTGTAGCTGCAGTAACTGATCTAGCAACTTTACCCAGACGCTTGATGTCTTATATAGGCGCTGGCGACCGCATCGCGTTACTCTGATTGGTTCCATACATCTGTTATTTGCATACGCACGCAAATACCAGTTTTTTTGGCTCTCCAGTGTAAATGTTCAACGTGACCACCATTAGCGAACCGAACGACATCTACGCGATAATCAAACTCGTTCCACTATCTTGTCAGCATGTCCGGTGTTACGGTTTCGATGGTGTTTGTAACTCTCGGTTTGAGGTGGTGAGAGGGTAGCGAGCTCGCATTCAACACGTCAATGTGAAGGGGATGGTCTGAGGTTTCTTTATGTGCTGAGAGATGACACTGGGAGCAATATGAACATGTGTTGTTAGTCCGCATCACGACGGCGATGGAACAACAGAAGGCGTTCTGTGTTATTCGGTTTGCTAAATGTGAATCGGTTACAACTGTTCAACGTGAATTCCATCGCAAATACAGACGTCACCCTCCCGATACGTGGAGTATTGTACGTTGGTTTCGTAAGTTCCGTGGCACACGGTGCCTTTGCAAAGGCAAAAGTTCCGGGTGGCCGCGTGTGTCCGAAGAGAATGTGCAACGGTTTCAACCAGCGTTCGTTCGCTGTCCGAGAAAATCAACTCAACAAGCTAGCTGGGAAATGATAATCCCTCAATTGACCGTATGGACAGTGTTGCGAAAGCGATTCCTGTACAAACTGTACAGGTTACAGCTTGTACATGCTCTTACCGAAAGGGATAAAGAACTGAGACGTGATTTCTGCGCGTTCGTTCGTGCCCAGAACGAGGCAGACGAAACCTTCATATTTAAGCTGTTTTTTAGCGATGAAGCGACGTTCCATACAAATGGTAAGGTGAATTGGCACAATGTGCGGATATTGGGTCAGGAGCCTCCAAGTGAAACCACTGAACACGAGCGCGCTTCCCCAAAAGTGAACGTGCTTTGCGCTGTATCCAAAGACACTGTTTTCGGCCCTTTCTTTTTTCACGAGTCAACTGTTACTGGAATCCCTTATTTGGACATGCTTACAGAGTGGTTGTTTCCATAGTTAGAAGAAGCAGCGGGGGGGACTTCATTTTCCAGTAGGATGGTGCGCCACCCCATTGGCACCTACCTAGCTGTTCGCGGATACCTGAACGAGACATTGCCGCAACGTTGGATTGGTCGAGGAGCAGCTGGTGACCAGGCTCTTCATCACTGGCCCCCAACAAGCACAGATCTTACCCTGTGCTATTTTTCTATGGGTCTACATAAAGGATCAAGTGTTTTGTCCACCATTGCTGGCTAACATTGGCGACCTCAAAACAAGAATTACGGACGCCGTCCAAACCGTAACACCTGGCATGGTGACAAAACTGCGGATTGAGTTTGATTATCGCGTAGATGTCCTTTGGGCTGCTCGTGGTGGTCACATTGAAAATTTAATTGGTCAACTAAGGTTGTAGGTTGTTTGGTTTTTATATTATAGACCTTCAAAGCTGGGGTATTCTTTTATACTCATCCTGTATGATAGGGCACCCGCTCGTGTAGTCTACTAGAGACATATTGTCGTTGGGAAGACTACAGTCTATTCGCTGATTTTTCACACTTTTTTAATCTAACCTTCGAAAAATCAAATAGTGCATGACGCGTTTGGTTCTCTCCTGAATATGCCACGTAAAACAAGCGTTTTATTCTCATGTTAACATAAAAGTAACATATTTTTGGTCAAATTGATATTTTGCAAATATTTTATCTATAAATGATAATATTTCATTAATATTTAAAAAAAGTTAGAAAACAAGTGTATTGCTAATACCTTATAATAAATAGTTCTAATGCAAAATTTTATAAAACAGTGTACGTGAATGCGGTGCATTGTCCCTTTGGTGTAATTTTCAAAACTGGTTGAGTTTGTTCACACGAGGCGGAAGAATATCCTGGAAGTAGAACTTTAGGAGGGCTTCGGAAGAATTGGAAGTAACCGTGAATGAACTCTACACGCTTTTATGACGGATGCGATGCAAGTGCTTGGCTCGCCCTAGCGCTCTCAAAATGTGGGCCTCAAGACACGGGTCACTGACATGCTAAATCTGTCCTGGTAGACACTGTATCCATGGGTCCAGTCCACAGAGTGACACCACACTGCGAAAGAAGTTTTAAACATCACTATATCACTTGTGACAATTCTTACCCTCATGTGTACAAACAAAAACAAACAAAAACAAACATATAAAAGCTGTAGATAACTTCAACAAAAACTGCAAATTTAAAAATAATATCTTAAAATGTGGAAATACTATCCTGTTTCTGTATCAGCGTTAATAATGTACTCAGTGAATGAAAACTGTCAAATTGATGTCGTAACAGAGGGCAATTTTATTCCTCAGCCCCCACCCGGCTGCATGGTACGTTATGCAGGCCACACAACTTCCATAAGTGCATTACTGATATAGTATGCAATGTAGGCCACACAACTTCCAAAAGTGAGCAGTATGATTTTGTAGGTTCGGGGACGATGGTGTCGTGCAGAGGCCAGAGGCCTAGCGGACATCTTGGATCCGCCATCTTGGATGGCGTTAAACCTTTGAGACAGTCATCTTGTTTTTGAGTCTACCATGTAGTTTTTGAGTCTACCATGTGGTTTTTGAATCTACCATTTGATTTTTGAATCCACCATTTGGTTTTTGAGACCAAAATTTGGTTTTTGAGTATGTCATTTTAGGAATTAGTATGCCATAATCTAGGGTGTCACATCATGCTCTATTAATTAAGGTCACCAACTTGTTTCTAGTATTTTCCAGTTCCTAATTTTATCATGGTACCTCCTGCCCTGTCACTCATTCTCATGCCATCTAGCAAAAGCCTAGCCATCTTGTCCGCCATCTTGTTTTCTAAATCCGCCATTTTGTTTTGCTGTCCACCATCTCGTTTCTGCTGTCCACCATATTGTTTCCACATGTCTTTCGTTTACATCGGCTGTTGCTAGGGGCGCACCAGGCAGCCATCTTGTTTAGTCTGTTGCCATCATGGTTCTCGTATCGTCTGCTAGGTGGTGCTAGTATCGGTCGCCATCTTGGAAGTTTCTTTTATTCCCTACGAGGGCAGCCATCTTGGTTCCCACACTGTCTGCTAGACATTGCTACTGATGCATTATGTCATCGGCTGCTAGGAGCGCAGGTGTCGGCTTGAGGCTAAGGGTGATGTTCAATGTGTTGTATGCAGACACTCGCCTCTATTGGCATGATATGGTTTAATACAGTATAAAAAGTTGTGGAGGTGAGGAGCAGCGGCCAGACCTTGGATTGGTGGACAGACGCCATAGTCAATTGAGCCACCAGGACATGGGTGCCAGTACAGGTCTAAATGATGTAATATAAAAATAACCTCCTGTCTACGGATTAGTATTTTCAAAAATAATAATTAGGTTATGATGTAACAACCATCAATTTTACAAAAAATAATTTTATAAAGAAAAGTTATGTAATTAATGTAATATATTTAATTTATTTTAAAACATATAGAAAAGATTATGCCAAGCAATTTAATTTGTCTGTGGATTCGAATTTCCAAGACCAATTTGTGGTATATGAAGCTACAACCATCAATAATGGACAAACACATTTTTATAAATAAAGTTATGTTAAAATTTAAATTTTTTTATTACTGTTAAAATAAGCATATTGAGCTATGTCTACGGGTCCGTATTTTCAAGGAGAATTCGATTATGATCTTAGTAACAACATTGTTTTCCAAGTAACTGTTGAACACTCGGTGAAGGTTTGCACGTATTTGTACAGGAAATACTACATTTCACAGCCTCGGTGGTTTGCATCGTCTTCAAGCATATGACAAGTCCAACACCCAGAGTACTGCAGACTGCCAACTCCTCATTGCTGCATCCTCACTGCTGACGGTGCACACGAGTGTTTTAACAACTTGGCGATTTTCGGTAGTCACAGTAATTTATATCACCATCCTGCTAGTTGAAGGCGAAGCTACGTTGTAATTCTCTGTAGTGGGGTAGAGGGAAATCGGTATGAGCCTATTTGCTAAGTAGATTGAGCCCACTAGTTCTCATTTCTAGATGCTTTACCGGCTCAACTTATTCTTCATTCGGCCAAAAGAATTATGATGTCTGTTTTTGTAGAACATTTCCTGCTGTGAGCAATCAAGCTACACTTATTTGCATATACCACACCGCAGTTATCACATGAGTATGTCTTGTAGGCGATGGTGAATGGACAGTTTTTATCTTCATGTCGTCTCAAACTAGAGCAGCTAGAAAATTTATTGGCGCAATACTTGCACTCACTTCCCGATGAACAACATACATTGCCTTTTCACTTCTTACTATGCCTATACAGGCTATCACTGCGGAAAAACACCGTATCGCAGTGGAACACCTCGTATGGTGGGCTGAACATGCAATGGCTACTTTCATGTCGCTGTGCACAGCTTTTACTATAAGTATTTCCGCAGTGGTAACATAGTTTCCGTGATGTATGTCGCGAATCTCAAGGGTCCCTTGCTGTTTACGATACAGTCGGTGTTACAGATGGTAAGTCTTCAACCATCGCTTCCATCTTCATACTGTAACAGAGTACGCGATCGCAGTAGATGAATGTAGTCATAATGATCTGCTTTTCACCACACTCGACGACGAAGTGACAATCATTTTTACGTTATGCTCTCTCGTATACTATTCACACTACATGACGGTTTGAGCTACCCGTCTCGGGTTGCCTCAGTAGATGACTGCTGGCTATGTGCTGCAAACGGCAGCATGGTTGCTGGACTGTAATATGTTGCCTTATCAGTTCGATCGCTGTCTAGTCTGCGAAGTTGTCCATTCTACCACTCATCTTCTTTACAGTCGGCAATCTTTCAGCATTGGTGGTGCATTGTTTTCCTTTATGCTGCTGCTCTCCCCCGACGTGTGGAATGTGGTGTGTGTGTGTGTGTGTGTGTGTGTGTGTGTGTGTGTGTGTGTGTGTGTGTAACAGTAGCACTACCTTGAAAACACTCTGGGCATGGGAGACAGCCAAGAATCTCTTCGTCCTGTGTGCAGATAACCAGGTAGGTGTTTGTTATTCATGACTTACATATGTGAGAAGGAATTCTTTAGTCAGGTGTGCAATCTCAACATCTTTGTCGAGTGCTGCAAGTGATTTAAGCTTTCCATAGTTCACTATAGCCGATAAAATTGTATGACCACTAGAACAGAATGACTTCATTTTCACTACAATCTCTCGATGGGAAAATGAAATTGTGGTTTATTTGTAGTTGTACAAGCTGCTTTTATAGGCCAAAAATGGGTTAGCCATGGCACTGGGATTTGCAGAGGTTGCAGGCATGTAATTATTAATTCCAAACAAGAATTGATCACTCTCTTGGCCAACAAACGGCCGGCCTATAATAACGAAATCTTGAGAGCAGCTTCACAGGAAAATAAACTAAAGTGTGCATATCATCTGATTTACTTTCATGCTGGACGAATTTCGATGTGCAGTGCATCACAATCACGAAAAAAATATGTTTTACAGCATGGCTAAGAGAGTAGAATTTTTCTCGTCTTTATGTTTTCATTCCCGGACGTCATACTTAAATATTTAAGTTTTTTTTACTTAATTACGAGTTAACAGTGCGAAAAGTTAGTCCCGGCAGGAGTCCAAGTTCGTGTATGCTTGAAGATACAAGCCACTGGCGATGTGTAATAGAGTATGTTGAGTACGACTATATGCACATCTTCACAGACTGCCCAAAGACTATAATGTTATAATGCCATGATATTTAGTACTGGTCCACACACGAGACCCATGTCCTAGACAGTTGCCAGAAACAATATGGTGGAGAGAAACAAGATGGTGGAGAGTTGAAAATACTAATCCGTAGATATGCTGCTTGATATACTAATTTAAAAGTTAATTTAAAATGTATTTCAATACAAGACTTCTATTTATAAAATTATGCTATTCATAATATATGACCACTGCAACATATACTACAAATCTGTCTGGTAAGCATACTGGAATTCGCTTTCGGGGAGGTTCGATGTCCGAATATGCCCGATACACGCATCCCTGATTTTTAATCCTTTAAGAATTGCTAAATTGTAAAGTGTCAGTTTCAATGTCTAGTGCATGGGTTCAATTTGTGTGTATGCAGGTGTGTACCTTTTCTATTGTTCTGAAACAATGGCGGATCCAAGATGGCGGCTAGTCATCTGGGTCTCATCCGAGACTCATTCTAACATGTACCTCTCGAACTCATTCCTAAAGGAACACATTTATTTTCCATATACAGTCATCAGTCGCACAAGTTGTCATAACACTTTTAATTACTTCGCACATAATGTTATTTCTCGTAAACATACGAGTACTTAACATCGTATTCGAGATTTTTTTGGAAAAAACAAGCTATGATAGACGTGTTCTGTGCTGTAAAAACATTTTTAAAAACCTGTAATGCATAGGTATTATTATAAAATCCAACATGGCATCTGATGCATGCATTCGTTGGCTATTATTTTCATATTCCAATTATTCTTAAAAAAAAATACGAGTCTACAGACATGTCACACAATTTACCTTTGTCTGTACATTATAAAAATTAAATAAAATTTAGTAAATAAAATATGTAACTTTTATTTTTAAAATAATGCTTTGCTTAATAGATGTTTGAGACATCATAATCAAATTCTAAAGGTGAAATTAAATATATTACATTAAATACATAAATTTTATTTATCAAATTATTATTTGTATAATTGATGGATGTTACATCATAACCTAATTATTATTTTTGAAAATACTAATCAGTAGACAGGAGGTTATTTTTATATTACATCATTTAGACTTGTACTAGCGCCCATGTCCTGGTGGCTCAATCGACTAGGGCGTCTGTATACCAATCCAAGGTCTGGCAGTTCGCTGCTCCTCACCTCCACAACTTGTTATACTCTATTAAACCATATCATGCCGATAGAGGCGAGTGTCTGCATACAGCACATGGAACATCGCCCTTAGTCTCTGGCCGACACCTGCGCTGCTAGCAGCCGATGACAATGCAACACTAGCGATATCTAGCAGACAGTGTGGGAACCAAAATGGCTACCCTCGTAGAGAATAAAAGAAACTTCCAAGATGGCGACCGATATTAGCACCACCTAGCAGACCATATTAAAACCATGATGGCAGCAGACGAAACAAAATGGCTGTCTGGCGCATCCCTAGAAACAGCTGATGTAAACAAAAGACAAGTTGAAACAAGATGGTGGACAGCAAAACAAGATAGCGGATTTGCAAGTCAAGATGGTGGACAATATGGTCTCTGGGCCTCTGCTAGATGCCATGTGAAGGAATGAAAATGGCATCTAGACCCCTACCAGATGCCACGTGAAGGCATGACAAAGCAGGAGGTACCATGGTGAAATGACAGAGCAGGACCTGGAAAAATCTAAAAACAAGATGGTGGCATGGAATGATAGAGCATGAGGTGGCATCCAATATGGCGGCATACTGGCTCCCAAGATGATGGACTCAAAAACAAAATGACGGACTGAAAAGGTTAAGGTCATACAAGATGGTGGCTCGGCTTCCGTCCACTGCATGATGCCATTGTCCCCGAACCTACAAAGTCATATTATCCACATGCATTACTATATCTGTCACGGCTAATCTCTTGTTGCGTGTTACTCAATTGACATCTGTGGCGGATGTAAGCTACAGCATCCTAAATAAAATAATTAAAACAGAGGTGTGTTAGAATGTGCTTAGATAGGAAGTGATTGCAATTTTATCCATCACACTAACTCTTTGCTGAAGTTAAATGAACTAATAGGACAGCGCTTAAATTAAACCTTTTTTTTTTTACGATGTACATTTCCTCTGGCCAAGTTTTAATGTAACGAGGACACAATCAAGTTGCGCTAAAAATTTTTTGTAAAGGCACAGATCTTCTGGAAAACTGAAGCCGGTATTACGGACATGTGCAGAATAATAAACTCCATTTCTATTTTATGGTTCTATCAGTACTGCTTTTTGCTCGAAAAGATTATAGCCATTTACCATTAGTTGGTTCACGGTTACTGAAAAACTTTTAAGAGAAGAAAAAACATTGATAAAAACAACTGCAAATATTTTACGTCTACAGTAACGGCAGTTTCTGTATTATAAAGTTTTATCGCATATGTATTATGTTTAATTTTGTGGCTATTTACTTCAGGTGTTTGATTTATAGACACAACTACAGTATAGACAGAATCGGCGTCGAAAGTGAAAATAATTATCTCTGAAAATTTTTACAACGTTACTTTCGAAGCAATTAGGTCAGTCGGGATGTCGCTGTTGACACTTGGCGGAAAAACACAAAAGGAGGCAGGAAGAGACTATGATCGAGCTTTCAAATGTACTGTATTAATATTATTTGAACAATAATTATTGTTACTGTGAATACGACCTTTATTTACCGTATCCAGGCACCGAATACCAACGCATCGTTAAAAGAAACAAAATAATTGCTGCCGGAGACTTTTATTTGGTTGATTAGTTCCGTCAATTCAGATACAAGAATTGCAGTGTTTATATTGGCACGGTTGCAAGAGCTGGTCTTCGGTAACCGGAAGTTAAATTACAGGGATACAGTACATGCATATTACATCCACTGGCCGATCCACTGAATCAAAATAAAATGTCCTTTTGTACCGGTGTTCCGTTTAGTATTTCCAAATACTAGAAAGAGCTGTGCGTATAAGAATACGCACGTCCTCTCTTTCAGCTGACCGGTGCCTGCTACCTGTTTGGTTGTGTCCCAGAGCTTCTTGCAAAGATGCTTTCGCCAACGTGATGAAGGTTCAACAACCACCGCGCTACAGTTTACGAAAGCGCACACGTTGTCAGGCTCCGCCCCTGTCGCGCGCGTAAAGCTGCAAATGTCGCATGTCAAAGTTAACGCAGTTTTGGAAACAAAGTTATTCAGAACGAAACGAAAAGAAACACATCGCTGTGTTTGATATGTCAAATACGTTTCATTATCAATGCTTAAAATGCATATATATATATATATATATATATATATATATATATATAAAGTTTGCGTTTGGTGTAAATACATTACATGGCATATCATTTGCCTAGAATAAAAAAAAAGTTCCGCTAATTTTTTTGCTTATTCAAAAACAAAAATTCGCAAATGAACATAAATACTTAAAAAAAATAAGGACGTGAGGGTGAAAACCGCTATATTAAATCAATTCTGAGGAATTCATAGAAAATTTATTTTGTATGAATTCAGCAACAAAGACATACCATGCAAACCAAAATTTCTCGCGTAGTTTCATAAAATAACTTGTAGCAGGTAAACGTAATTTTTCTTCGATGTAAATATTTCCACTTCTGTGGCGTAGTTTTTATTTGCGGGTTCCACAAACGGCTAAAATTGTGATTCTGACATGTGATTATTAAAAAATTAAACAACAACGAATTTTTTTAAAATTTTTTTTGAAGGTACTTAATAGATCAAATGTGAAAGGTGTTTGCCACAAGTATGGAAGGAAATGTTAGCTCCCCAGCACCCTCAAGGAGTTCCTGGGTCGATGAATTACGAAATGTGCTTGCCAGCCGCTATCACTGGCGGTAACTCGGCAACAAACTGTTCTACCGGTAACGACCAAGTCGGCAGTGTGACTAATCTTAACCTGAACTGCAAAACTCAGCAGAAAGAGAAAGTCCACCAAACTAACGGCAACTAAATTATAAATATTTAATCCGGTACTATAAACACATGCACATTAATTTCGGTAAATAATATTGGTTAGTGAATATTGATTTATGCCCACGATTCTATTTCTGTTTAAACATAAATTAATGCTTTTGTGTGTGGTTAACCCTTCCGAGGCCATAAGAAGATATGTTTGGTTTAGGTTGTCAATAAAATGCAGAAGAGTTCAACATTATTATTTTTACCCGTTATAAAAAAAACGTCAGACATTTAGGATGGTTACCTTAACAAAGTGTGAATAGATGATAAGCTCGTCCGTTAAGTGGGATGAGTCCCTGCCATCCTGGAGTTATGGAATGTTTGCCGTAACTTGTATTGTAGATTTCACATTTTATTTTGGGGGTCGACAAGGCATAGGGCATTGCTTTGCACACGTTCTAAAACAAGTATTTCTNCAGATTTCACATTTTATTTTGGGGGTCGACAAGGCATAGGGCATTGCTTTGCACACGTTCTAAAACAAGTATTTCTTTGACTCCTCTTGCTAGTGTCATTTCTCTAACTGCCCACAAGAAATATTTACTTATTTCCAACCAGCAGTCACTAATAAAAAATTAATCAAAGCAGTAGAGACGCAATAGTTTGATAATGCCTGTGAAGCTATTATTTATGTCATGCTATGCGAAAAAAAGTTTGTTAAACATTTTTTAATGGAACTCACGGCAAAAATATTGAAAATTCAAGATGAAGGATTGATCCACCTTGTACTTAACTCCTTCGTTCAGAAGACAACGTGCCTTGAAAAAACGTCAAATGACATAATTATGTTCAACAATACTTACAAGTCGAATGATATTGAATAAATACTTCACCTCAAAATTGTAATACAAAACTACGCACCGGCAAATGACGGGCGTTGCTACTACGCGTAACAAAAACAACTTCCATGAAACTCAATTGCTGAACAGAATTGATACAAAATTTTACAGCATACTTCCACAGTACAAATTTGTCGCTTGATGCAAGTGTCGTGAAAATTCGTCCAGCCACAAAGTTTTAAAGCAAGTAACACTAACGTTTGCTAAAGCCTACTGCTTTTGCTTTGTTTACTAAAAAAAATTACATTTCGCTTATAAAATTTAAATGATATGAACGTAACTTCACAAGAATACTAACAACACAATACCTAGCTGATGTCAACCTAGTTCATGAAACTGCATCCACAGATTTAATGCAGAATACAATTTCTAACAAATTACTTTCTATGAAGATTAGTCGAGGAAAAAGGTACTTGCTGTTTGATACGTCGGCTCATTAAACTGATCGGACAGACGTTATAACACCGTTTATATAAATCCCCAACACTAAAGGAATGTTTCATACACGGTCAAACACATTTCCGCGGTGTTGCTGTTTCAAAGCGACTGACATAACACACGCCGAGGTATCAACTCACAAATTGGGAATCGCATAAATACTAAATAACACATCCGTTTATTAAAGCTTTCAGAATTGGAACACACGTCGGAAATATACAAACACACGCTTGTCCGAAGTTTCTTCAAGGTTTAAAATTTACACCGACTTGAATTGCATGAAGCAACAAATTTTCCAGGCAGGCATATTATGTGAAATTTCAAGAATTTCTGGGGCAAGAAATTACGTTGCTACTTCACTCAGAACATGTAAAAAATATTTTATTTATTACGTTAACGAATACTTTATTTCAGGAGTTATAAACTGTCACTTAATATCACGTCAGCCGTGAACCACTGTTTCGTTGAAACACGAATGCGCAAGAGAGGAAGACGATGCATGTNGGGGGGGGGGGGAGAAAATTAATGAACCAGCTAACTTGAACGTTGAGGTAGCCGGGTGTTATTGTGAAAGATTTAGAAAAATACCTGTGTTACAATCACGCCAAATTTTATTCTTATTTGAAAACGACAAAAAGAAACTGAATTGCAGGTGATAAAAATGTTAAACTTTACGATACGACTGGCAAGGCGTTAAAACATGGAATGGAACTGCTACTCGTTCGCTGCCAATTGTGAGTATTGTGGTCATTGCTTACGTTAAAATATATGCAATGAAGAGGAGTGATTTCTTTTCTTCAGAGGTTCACCTATACCAACATACCAGGAGGTTCGACTTCAGAGAAGGACAACAGATGACGCGTGGGGCTCGAACGGAAACAACTCTCGAATGTTTCCCAGCAGTGGACGTGTTACATCCGGGACACGCCGCCACTCGCGCATCCACGCAACACGACCGCTAACCCCTCCCAACCCTCCTTCCCCTCGAGACCAGCCCAGTGTTTCCCGGCCATATGTCCCTTCCCATTTTATATACAGTACAGCCGTTTGGCATCCGTAATGTTATGAAACTTCTAACACACTACAATACTATGTTACAATTATCGCACTATGGAACTGGAAACAAAACAGAAAACATACGACGAGTTATCAGAAGAGCAGGATATAATGGCAGGGTATCTAGAAAGAAGCTTTTCATTAATGAGGCAAATAGAAGAAAAGACTTACGTTCGCAAAAGACCACGCTCACAAAGATGAAGTCTGGTGGAATGATGTTATTTTTGCTGATGAGACGAAATTGAATGTGTTTGGTTCAGATGGCAGGGTAACAATATGGCGCAAGTCAAATGAGGAGCTAAAACCTGGGAACATACAACCTACTGTGAAACACAGTGGAGGTAGTATTATGATCTGGGGTTTTACATCTTCAGCAGGTGTTGGAGAGACTGTACGTTGATGGAACAATGAAAAAGGAAGACGATCTCAACATCCTGAAAGCAAACCTACACAAGAGGGCTGATAATCTTGACATTAGAAACACGTTTAAGTTCTACCAAGATAATGACCCAAAACACAATTCGTACATTGTCAAGAGCTGGTTTTTGTATAACTGTCCCAAAGTCATTACAACACTTCCTCAATCACTCGACCTGAATCCCATAGAAAATCTGTGGGATGAACACAAAAGAAGACTGCAGTACTACAACAATTAGGTCCACAAAAGAATTAGAAAAAAGGTTCAAGGAAGAATGAAGTGAGATTGGCTCCGAATGTACCAAGAAAATAATTGCTGATATTCCACAACGCCTGCGAGAAGTAATGAAACAGAATGGTCATGCTACCATGTACTAAGTAATGTTCGTTTAATTTGCAAAGAGGATTATGTTTGTGTTTGAATGATGGTGGCCGAATATTAAAATGACGTACTTATGCAGCATGGGAAGACAAAGTCATATTGTTTTAAATTGCATTGCTCATTTCAGGTATTGTCTACCGCTATATGTCATTTAAAGTACACGAGAATGATTGTGCAATATGATTTATGTTTATCTTCATTACTAATGTAGCATAAGGCCATGAAACTGCGATAATCATAGGTGGCCGAACATTAATGTGAGCCACTGTATGTACCAAGTTCGGTGAAATTAAATTTTCGTTCAAATAATAACATTGAATGACTTCTTTTCTCGGCGCCACACGGGCAAGACCTGTGGATTGTAACAGCAGCTTCAAAGACATCCGCCATCCATTACCACAATCCCCCCCTCCCCAGCTGCTTGCCCCCCTGTCGCTAAAAGGCTACATTTACCTGTCCTTGGCATCTCGACCCGCCCTCACACTCGCCAGCACAATTCTGCGGCGTGCAAATTAACAGCTCCCGCTACCATGAACGAGTTTTGTTCCCCACGAACACCTGCACACTGTCTCCGGGTAGAAAAATCACCGATCAAATGTTTAGCCCTTTCACAACACCGAATGAAAAATATTGCTACGTGCCATTTATAACTACACTGAGTGGTCATCATTTTGATAAAAGTTGCATTATTTTCTTGAACATCAACTATGTAATATGGTGCAAGTTACACAATATTTTCGCATATCCGAAACTGTTTGAATTGACAAAATCTGGCCGCGCCGTTACCGAACGAAGATGAACAATCATTTAAAATTGTCACAATGAAATTACACTGCCAGAATAGCGGCCAGCACCATTTAAAACACAAGTTGTACACTAAATACACGCAATTTAGTATTTTACGGTATTGTCCATTGTGAATGTTCATGTTTAAATTTAAAGGAGAGAGCACTAGTCTAATTAATAAACGCGCAGCCAATTCTGTTTAAACTAGGGAACTCTAAAAGCTCATTGGTTCTTCACAAGGGCGGTTTTTTTTTTTTTTTAACAAGTAGATAAGTGAAGTGTAATGGACTACAAAACGCGCTTGAAAATAAAAGGATAGTGCCTATTCCAAATTCCATTGCTTCATAAATTAACAGTGTTTAGTATGGCTTTTCCACTCACTCAGGCTTACAAACTCCTCTTAAAAACAGCTTTAGGTCGCATTTCATTATTTCCCTTGTGGATCTACTTGAAACAAGTCGCCTAGAAAACAAATACGCAAACTTTAACTGGAAAAGTAATTGAACGTATTTCAAACATAAAAACTATCGCAATTGATTTAAGTCCTGGCAAAAAAATCTTAAAACAATGGACCGAGACTTTTACGACGCCATATTTACAAGCAACTTCGTGCGCTATAAATGCTTCGGCCACACACACTACAAAAAAAAAAGTGTGGGGAGAGCACCCAGGTCGACACGACACACTCCTAATGAGAGGCTTTCAAGCTGGGACCCGTACGTGCCCGTCATCCCCGGACATGACATCCCTAGGATGGAGCGGCCCTGGAATGCAAGAGCGGGGGCAACCAGTCGGCAAGCGGCATCGTCCAGCACGATTCCCACATGCGAAAATACGGGATCGGGCCCGGATCGCCGTGGTGGGAGGCGAGCGCCCTAGCCACTACATATACGTGGGAGGTGGTGCGTGACAACCTATACTGGCATCACGCCACGTAAAGCATGTCACTACTCTCAAACCGGCAAGCAGCGCCTATCTACCGAATTATTAATTCGCAATGAAGGTGCCATTAATACAAAGAAACGCTTATCAATATTTTAACAAAAATTATGATTATCACGTCTGAAAGAACACCATGCTCTCAATACCAGCACCACATACGTGTGAAGACGACCTTATTGGCTTTTGCGGTTCGTACCTAGAACAGGACGAGCATAGCCAATGAAAATACACGCTAGAAGTAACAAATTCACAAGGACCGCGCCGTCTATTCGCGGTTTCTTCACACTTTTCAAATCAAACCTTTGAAAAATCACCCCATTAATGAAGTATTTGGTTTTTTTTTCCCTAAATGCCATGCATCACAAGTGGTTTACATTTGAGTTAACATAAAAGTATGTTATTTTTAGTTAGGTTTAACTTTTATTTATATTTTATCTATACATTATAATATTTCATTTATAATAATTACTATGAATAAACACAGGGAGAAAATAGGTGTTTTGATAATATATAGTAAGAAATAGTTCTTATGAAAAATGACAGTACACAGAGTGCGCAAGAATGCGGTGTCCCTTTGGTGTAATTTTCTATACTCTAAGTTTCTTAGCATGAGACGGAGGAATATCCCGGAATTTGAACTTAAGCAGGGCTTCAGAGTAGTGCGAAGTAACCGTGAATGGCCTATAATCGTAGCTAGTCATTCAATGACGTCATGAAACAGCTCAGCGTGAAAACTAAGCCCTCGAGTTTGATTTGCCAAAAGTATGCGACTGTGTGCAGGCATAACAAGGAGCCAAATATTTCCAAAAAATTATAATAGGGCGACAAAACTTTGCATCAGGAATTTTATTCCGCGATTGGCAACATTCTTTGGCACTTAACTACCCTGAGGGGTGTTGAAAACTCGCAACTACAGCTGTACAAATTATTCATATGTTTTGAATCTGACCTTTAGAAGAAGGCTATCAGCACTTTCAGTCACGTTTTGTAGTTCCCTGATTCTAAAATCTTATCGCATTGTAAAAATCCATTAAATTTGCATGTGGCAATAAGAGAGTACCGTTACAACAGGAGCGGTAATCTTCAAAAGGCCGTGTCCGCTATTCCGCAAAGCATAAACTTGTTGGAGTGAGTGAACGACCGCGATAACAGCGGTTTCCTTGCCTACTACTTAGCGCGTACTATCGCAACAAGCTGAGCGCCTATCTGCCAACCACAGCTAAATGTGTGCTTTCGTAACATTATTTATTCTTACAGAACCAACCTCTGGGGTCAAAATAACATTACAAATAACTTTTCAAAATTAACATGCTAACTTACTTACTGCCCTCCAAAATGCGTTTCACGTCATTAAAAAATAATGCAATGCAAAAATTCGTGCTATGTTTGCCATGTGACGAAATAAACTTCAACTTTAATTGATTCCAAGCCTACGCGAAATTTTCCATAACACAGTTATTTCATAAACGTCAGCAACTCGTGACTGACAATATTGGCGTCAAAAATATAACATACCAGTTGCACCAATCCATGCGATGTGTAACGTGTTTGTAATGACCGATAAGGAAATTTTAGGCCAAAAAATGCATCACTTACTTGCGTAATCGGTCCTCATGATAAACAATCCTGATTTGCTAACGTGTAAAAACAATTAAGAAACTGGGCATAAGCAAATAGTGGTGCAACTGGAGATGGACTAACTGGCCAAGCTAGTCGAGGTGAAAATGGCTGTGCGCTGGGCACCCAGTCATTACTGCCAACGAGATTAGCCGACCGCGTGGGCTCGGTAGTAACCACGGTGCAGCATCCCAGGCTTCGCCATACACTTACGGCGTACACGCCCGACCATCCTGTCCACGTTAGACTGGGCAAGCGAAACACCCTAATACTACTCAGAATATCAACCCGTGTTCAATAGGCATTGATAACCTACCCCTCCTGATGATTTGATGTGTAAACGACAAGCGCGAATAATTTTGTACGGAAAATATTTCCAGAACTAATGACAACCTTATTAAATGTACTAGTGATACATGCTACTTGCAGAAACATGCAACCGAAGACAATATGCATAGGACAATTCCTGAAACACTGAAACACACTACTGTGCACGGTACCAGTTTTATAGTTCGTTAACAGTATTAATTTGTGAGCTAAAGGAGGTGCAGAGTGGAGGAGTACTAATCAATGCTCGCCTCTGATAACCTTGCAAACGGCTTTGTTGCCCGACATCAAATGTAAGGCTTGTGTGCGCGATCGACTTTTCTCTGCACCGCTCCTTGTAAGTGCAGTTTTTCAAATAATCTATGTCAAACATTTGGAAATACTTTTCTAGCATATTAGCAAAGGCAAGTTATTTAAGTAGACCCCTACGTAAATGATACAGGATTTAAATATGTTGTGTTTAGAGAGTAGTGGTACCATTTTTATATGTTCGAAATTGCATAGAAAAATTATTATTTACATATTTGTAATGGGTCGAAGTTAAGTTTCAAGTTATTGTACCGGGAAAATATAGCAAAAAAATGTTTTTCCATGCATATTTAAAACATTTTCTTGGATACAGACCAAACCGTAACCAATCACCCGCCGACAACACCCCCCCCCCCNTTTCGACATGTAGACACTACTCGTGATTCTTCCAGAAAATTACACTTTTTTTGTACACAAGATTTTCTATAATTGTCAAAATTTCAATTTTTACTGTTTCTGCGTTACAAAAAAAAAAAACTAACCTTACACAATTTATACTGAAAAACTACTCCATGAAGTTACCTTGAGACACCCACATGATAAACAAAATATCATTTTTTGGGGGCAACTGTATGTACAATTTCCTCTTTCAACACAGTCAAATAATCCTGCCACTGCGAATATTACGTAATAAACGGTTGTCGTTCATGCACAGCAGAAGTCCCGGGAGTCCTTGAAGCCACCGCTGACGGCAAGTGGCGACACGGGCAGGTAACTCGCCACTCGGGTCTCGTAGCTGTGACGCATGCGCGCAGCATGTAGGGGAGAGTACTACCACACGTAGCGGCTCGCTTCCCAGAAGACAAACCTGCACCGGTAGCTCGTGACACGGCACTGCCATCTGCTACTCGCAGAGTTTTGGCCGACGCTGCCCTCACAGCACCTCTTCCTTACCATGCAGGTCTCGTATAACAAGGCAAAGCATGACAGTCAGTGAGTGGCGACTTGAATATACGAAACAACGTGTCATTTACAAAATCCTGATGCACGAAAGAACAACAATTCATATTACGTGGTTATACTAAGTGCACTGCCGACGCACATCAGGCAAGCACAAAATAAGCGGATAAGAAAGAGTTCCTGGATTAATAAATACATTTTATTTTACGTGGTCGCAACACAGCGGTTATTAATGTTACAAACTTAACTTCGTGCTAAAGTAGTAATATATAGGTTTTCAAAATTAAATTAACATTAAAGCTGTCCGTATTCAAATGTAACGCAACTTCAAAACCTTGCGAGTTCTTTTTACGTCGTATCCCCACTCTCCATCCATGCTTTCCATACTTGCTTGATATTAATTCCAAAAGCATACAGAAATATTGCATGGTATTGTTGAATTATTTTTTATAATAATTTGACAAAATGTATTTTTAATCCGTGTCGTTTCGAGCCAGTAATAGAAGAAAAGTCAACTTTTAAAAAGACGGGATCAAGAGGCAGGCCAACATGCTGCTATCTGTAGAGTAAAGCTCTCGGCTCACAACTCTCCCTGCCATACCATGTGCGCCATCTGTCCTCTCTTTCCCATAGCATTACCAGCCACAAAAGAAAATAGCATTTGTGTGTAAAATTACGAACGGATACCAATAGTTTTATTTTTCAGCGAGCTCTGCATAATTTTCATGTTACGTCTACAGTCATTACAGGTTATGTTGCTCTCCCGCAAACCCATTTCCTTGTTTTCGTGTTGTTAGTATACTGTATTAATAAAACGAAGAAAGTAGGACGCGCGTGGGTAGCTTTAAGCAATTCTTACGTTATTCCACGCCACATATCTACAACTCGAACTGTTTAGTATCAGTAATGGAAGAATTACTGCTTTGCAATAGTCGTTGAGTTGTAGGCGAATGAAAGAAAGTTGTCAGACAAGTTCCATGAATTACTTTTATTTCCAGTCTTAATATGAGCTGCAATTTCCAAAGAGTGATAAGAACTACAATTCCCGTCTCGCAAATGTTAACCCAAGTTCCCTGTCTCGGATAAATTTAAAAACAGTTACCTTATATTCAATCTTTTGCAAGGTTTTATATTTTTACATTTATAACCTACAATTATTTTTGACAGGTGACAGTCTGCTGATGCCGAAAGGAAAAATACGAAAAGTAGACATTTTGCGCTACTTTCGCCGAAGTGTCAAAATCTTGCCAAGTTACATGAGAGAGAGAGAGAGAGAGAGAGAACGAGAGAGAGAGATAGAGAAAGAGAAAGAGAGAGAAAGAGAGAGAGAGATAGAGAGAAAGAGAGAGAGAAAGAAAGAAAGAGAGAGAGAGAAAGAGAAANGAAAGAGAGAAAGAGAGAGAGAGATAGAGAGAAAGAGAGAGAGAAAGAAAGAAAGAGAGAGAGAAAGAGAACGAGAGAAAGAGAGAGAAAGAGAGAGAGAACCTGAATCGGTTTGCACGTTCAAGGCCCAGAAGCGAGCGAGCAATACGGGTGACATAGGAATGTTGAAAAAAAAATATATATATCGAAATGAAGATATTACATAAACGATATATCGATATTAATCGTCGATATATTTCAACGATATTTTATAGAAATCCTATATCTTTTACCAGGTATCAAAAATAAATATTTTTTAAGTTATTATAATAAGCTTTGTTCTGAATACAAAAACTTAATTAAAAAATTACTGTTTACTTTGGCAACATGCACCAAAAGCAGGCGCCACATCTTTCTGCGATGCCTCGTGTCCTCAAAATGTAATATTTCAAGCAATTTTACATTTGTAGAGTCCTTTAATACACAAAATATCGGATTCCGATGTACCGTAAATCGATATTTTCCTTTTAATAAATAGTTATGTAAAACATTTTTTATAAATAACCAATATAAATATAAATTACAAATAAAAACTCAAAATTCAAAACAAGAATATGCCCTATCCAAAACGAGAGAGCAGTTGACCTTCGCACAACGTACAGTGATCTCCGTGGAGACAGGAGCGAGGAAATTACTTCAACCAGCGTCAACGACGTGGCATAAAAATTAAAAACTACACAAGTCCTGTTGGCAAAATTGACAAACAAAAAAAATTCTTAAAACACAAAACTAAGTAAACAAAGGCTATGGATAGATGACCTTGTTAAGTTGAGCGTGCAAAGATGGTTACGCTAAAGTGATGACGTACAATAAAACTTAACACAGTCGTAGCGACCTTCTACAACAACATTTCACAAAAAAAAAAAAATAGCTTAGTTAGGTACGTTTTATCGCGAGCATCCATCACTGCTGACACTGGCCAAAGTTCACAGTTCATGTGGAGGGCAAACGACCACACACAACCAATATGGCGGCGGCACCCTGGAGAGTGCTCCGACCTCTATGACCTGGTCCGCCTTTGTGGCCCAAGTTACCAGCACCTTACGATGATGAGTGGTTACTTAAAGCCGAGCGTTACATATACTATTTGGTTAAGAAGACAGGTATATTAAAGTGCGGCAAAGTCAAGTGAACACTTATGGTAAATAAAAAAAATTTCCCACCTGAGGTTTTTTTTCTCCTGGTTCCAAACGACATTTAAACCAGTTAGTTTCCTGACTCCCGCTCAAGATTGTAGCGCCAATAATCAGATTGTCTCCTCATTCTGGTCACGCAAGTGTGTAGCCATGACACGTCCATCCGTCCCCGCCATTTGGGCTTCTTTGTATTTTCATGATTTGCCCCAAACGTGTAAGAATTGGTTGGGGCAACTAAATATTCATAGGGCTGTTGTAGAGGATAAAAAGGGGGAGGGGGGCACGTTGCAACGAAAATTGAGTTTCATTTTTTTCTAATCTTGTTTTATGAAATCTTGTTTTATGAACATTAGTAGATAGATATTTGTGGGAGCTGGAACAGGGTGCAAGGTTCGGATGATGGGATGGACAAAGCATCTGGCAATGGACCAGAGGACAGGCCGCCATATTGAATGACCTTGACCTTGACATTTGACATTGACATCAAACCACGAGGTACTCCATGCTGTCATTCCATACCACCATATTGTATCAAGAATGTTCCAGTTCATGCTCTGTCATTCTACCTTGATACTTCATACTGTCCTTCCATGCTTCCATCTTATTTCTAGAATTTTCCAGTTCATGCTCTATCATTCCATGTCAATACCAACCATCTTGTTTCAGGAATATTCTAGTTCATCGCCCTCTCATGCTACTTCCTGCTGTCCATCCACCTTGTTACAAACATGCTATTATGCCTATGCTAATAGAACCGATGCTAATTACGTCACATAATATATCTCTATATCAGACTCCTGTAAACGTATAAGCATAGTTAGATATAATTTCTGAACTGTATAATATATAGCCACCAATTTCATATCACAGGCATCGCTCCCGACAATGATCAGGGTGGCAGGGTCAATTATGCCATAAGCCATCATATAAGCATAGTTGACCGCCATTTTCCAACTAAGCCACCAGGACATGGGTGCCAGTACAGGTCTAAATTATGTATATATAAAAATATACCATTGTCAGGATGGGTTTAGTATATGAATAAAAATATAAGTTTGAGGATGAATTTTTTCGAAGAATGTTAATCATGGGGAGGGTATGTCCATTCGAGAAATAATATGTGCGAGATAAATAAAAACGACAATATATTACTGTTCACTGTATATGGAAAATAAGTTTGTTCCTAAATGTTATAGGCATGAGTTCTAGAGGCACATGTTAGATAAGCCCATTATGTTAACTTATACAACAGTCGTGGTGACAAGGCACTGAAATTGGATAATTTTATATGTATAACAGGTTAACTTTTAAACTTACAGACAAAAGTGTATTGAGTTACCTGTCTACGGATTCGTATTTTCAAAAAGAATTCTAATATTATGTCAGAAAATGTGATGAGGCAATTACCAGCCCATACTGAATTTTATAAGCATATAATTGTGTACGTAAATACAAAAAATGTATTATATTTTCAAGCTCGTATTTTCAAGTCGAATGCTAATGTGACGCCATAAAAATTTATTATTTGCATGTAGGGTATTTAATGTAATTATGTAACGAGCCCGAGCCACGAATATAGGACAGTGGTTGCCTTAACTCAGAATGTGTTTTAAGTGCATTATGCCTATATCAGAGAGCTACGAACTTAGAGGCACAGTTGGACATTATTGAACGACTGCCGGAGTTATGCACATGGAAATTGGAACGTATCAGACCAGTGAAAGTATATCCGAGATTAAAAATGAATTATGCCGTAAGCCTTTTTCATGAGCATAAATGGCCACCATTTTCCAACCCTCGGAGTTATATACACAAAATGCATTTTATAGGTTTCATCCATGACCTAGATAAAAGCCATATTGTCAATTTGTTCAAATGCGTGTTGGGTACCAGTATATTTATAAATAACAATTTTATACACTTAACTTTCAAATTTTAAAACTTAGAGATGTAATACAGGCGTGCATTTTAAAGGTGAATTCAACTTTGATATAACCGTAACACCGGACATGCTGACAAGAGCGTGGAACGTGTTTGACTATCGCGTAGATGTCGTTCGGGCCGCTCATGGTGGTCACACTGAACATTTATGAATGTATGGTAAACAAACTTCACGGTTACACGGTTCGTTTGATTGGTCAATCAAGGTTATAGGTTGTTTGGTTTTGATATTATAGACCTTCTAAGTTGGAGTATTCTTTTATACTCGACCTGCATATGACATGCAGCATACCACCGGACATTTCTTTGAAAATAATTCGAATATGGTATAAAAAATTATAAATACTCTTTCTATCACCTGGGTTTTCAGTCATCCAATTTCACATATTTGGTTTTATAGACGGAGATATGTATAAACGATTTTTTTCAAAGTAGGCATTTGAAGTACTATATTTCCATACTTGATTATTCAAGACTAATTCGAACTTAACATAACAACCTATGTTTATGTACGTCTTTACAAATAAAAGTTATGAATGAAATATAAATTAAATTTTTTAATTGTTTTAAAAACTTGGAAACTCAAGTATATAGTACGATATCCGTACAGACGCTTATTTTTGAGGTAAGCACAAATGCGACCTCACAACAGCTGATTACACATTATTTTATAAATAAATACTTGGGAACTCATGTATATCGTATTATATATACGAAGACGCTTTTTTTTTATGGTAACTACGAATATGACGTCACAGCAGCTGACTATGGATACTTTTATAAATAATAATTATACATTTAATTGCATTTATTCTTTTTAAAAATTGGAAAAGTGCGTACAGTCAACTCCAGATTTTCCAAGGTAATGACTGGCTAAGATTTCACAGTTAAAGAGATGGGTAGAAAATATGCTTGCTTTAGGTCTCCATATTGTACAAGTATGTTATATAAACGTATGTTATAGTCAGGGCCGGACTTAGAGACCCAGGGCCCCTAGGCAATTACAGAGTCCGGGCCACCTTTTTGGTAATTTAACAAAATAACCTATTTTATTTTATATTTGATTAAGGTATATAATGTGCGCGTGCGTGCAGTGCGGAACCAAAGAATATGTACCTACGTAATTGGCGACGCAAAAATTACGCGCTGGACATTGAATGGACGGAATTTCTACACAAAATCCACAATAAAAATCATCCGAATCTTTAAAGTAATGAGAAAGATTTTTTTTTTTTGTTTATATAGACATGTGCTAGACTTTTCCTGAACTTTAGGTAGACTAAATTGCATCAATAATACACAGGAAATGAGTTATATCTCATCAAAAATTCGAAATTAAAAAGTAAAAAACTTTTAGACCTTATTTGTCCACTGGGCTAGACTTCTCCAAGAATAAATTGCTAGATCAATGCTAGATCAAGGATAGATCAAGGATAGATCAAATCTTTTTTACACGGGTCAATAAAATTATCCAATTTTGGCTACTGTAATAATAAATAGCGCTGTCTTGTCCTGTGTCCTCTATAAATTAAAGTACTGTTGTATATTTGTACTTTCCTATCTAATTTTCTTGATAAATAAAATAAAAACACAGTTAGTCCCCTGATCAGGGACCCCCCGAGGCTAGTGCCATAGGCAGGTGCCTTGTTCGCCTAGGCGGAAGTCCGGTACTGGCTAGAGTCATACAAGAATTTAACTTGACAGCCAGTGTGTGGCAACGTCATAAATGATATTAACATGATCCCATACACAACATTCTGTATCAGCTGATGCGTGAACGATTCTAATAAAATTGCACGATGGCTGACAGCCCACATATGAGAAATATGCGGGCAGGAAGTTCGTAGATAAAATGTCTATGTATTTTATTTTATATCGTTACGAAACAGCTGTTATTGGTGTAATACATTAAAATTCGTTCTATAATAATGTGTATGTGTTTAAACGACATGGAACACCGTATGCAATAGTTTAACCTCGTGTATGCCTTCATAATAGGCCGTAGCTAGTGCTTGCTGCTAATGTTGCCACATGCATGCTTCATATTAATTCAAGAGGCCGAGCATGTCATCTATTGCAGAGTATTTTTCAAATATTTCTACATTAATTTGACGTAATATACTTCAAACCCGAGTTTATCCAAGTCTACAACAGATGAAAAATTCACTTTAAAACGGATGTGCTAACTACACTTATACGACACAGAAGCGGCGAAATAGGATACATTGCTGCCATCTGTCGCCCTTTGCGCGCGGCTCGCATCGGAAACCACACCCCCAAGAAATGACACGTTTTTCATGTGTAAAAAGCGAATATACGAACGAATTCTCACAGTTATAAATTTTCTGCGAGATCTATAAATATTTAAACGTAACATATTTCCGCGTGGAGCGATTCTGCTTGCTAATAATTTGGTTCTGCCTGCAATCGCAAAGCCTTTCTGAGACCGGCTCGCCATTTTGTTTTTTTGTTTTTTGTGATGACTCTCCTCCAAATTCTGCAAAAATAATATTTATGTTAATGTAATATTTTGTCATCCAGTCGTACTCGCCGCCACGGTTAATTCATAAATAGCCTATGCATGTACGAACGACTGCAAACTACAAGATATCGCCTTTTGACGAGCAGAAGCCAGTTTAATTCATGAAATACTTTATTGTTATGCATGAAAATGTGATATCTGACAATTTCCCTGCATAACTAATACTTCCAAGTTTCACACACATTCACTGTTAATAACGTGTGTAAATATAGTTCAGTACCACGTCACTCGACCCTAGCCAGGTAATTAAAAGCATGCACGTGGGTTATTAATGGCAGCGGCATGCGACTGGCGGCAGCGATTCAATATTTGACTTTGAACTGGTGGCTGCACGATTAAACCGCCCCCGGTAAATCGGGAGTCACTGTATATTATGTAAATATATCGAGTGACGTATGCACAAATACTTATATTGAAAGCGGATGCGAATAAGAGGTCGGAATATGTGATTACGTGCCTAGAGTTTACAACAAGCCAGAGAATAGGGCAGTGAGAGACTGGGTGGATGGCATGGCATAATTTAAGATGTTAAAATTTCACAGTCAGATTTTGATAGGGCACACGGAGGAACCCGTACACTTCCGACCAGTTCTGGACGATCTCAACAGACCGCCAGGAGTGAGGAGCATTTGATTGTCGCAGGCATGACCAGAGACTGTGGCTTTCTCGTCTACCATCCAGCGACATAAGGCAGCTTCACTAGAGCTAATGTGGCGGCATGAACACTCGTTAATCGACCATGCTCTGCACCACAATTAATTTCCTAACGGTATAGGCGTGATATTGTTTAAAACGTAATTATGAGCTGTATATGCAAGCATCTCGATTCGAGAATACAGGAAAGTTGTCTCCTTACCTCAAATAATGTTTCAAGCATAGTATACTCATGGCTAAGTATGCTTATGAGTTTGTGGGAGTCGGATATAGGCATACTGTACTTAACATGATTAGCATAGGCATAGGTCGTAGCATGTACTTGTAACAAGGTGGAACTGACAGCATGAAGTAGCATGAGAGGAATATCGACTAGAACATTCCTGAAACAAGATGATTGGTATTGACATGGAATCATAAAAGCATGAACTGAAACATTCTTGAAACAAAATGGCTGATTTTTACATGGAATGAAAGAGCACTGAGTATCAAGGTAGAAAAACAGAGCATAAACTGGAACATTCTTGGAACAAGATGGCGGCCTGGAATGACAGCATGAAGTACCTGATGGAGTGAGATCAAGGTCACCCCATATGGTGGCCTGTCCTCTGGTCTACTGCCATATGCCATGTCCATCCGGTTGTCCGGAACCTGCACCCCTGTCCCAACTCCCCCATTATCGATCTACTAACATTAAAAAGTCTTACTGCTTATATTTACTTCAACATTTGACATACCAAATGAAAAACATATAACGCTATTACAAAGAGTAAGTATTATTTATAATAATAGTTAATTAAAAACACTCGCAGCTGTTGCAAAGTATCCCTTATAACGTGCAACGATGGAAGGAGCATGCTGAAAATTCTTAATTTGAACTTTCAGATTACAAATCGTCACTGTTATCGTCTGTAGTCAATGCACATTTTCTTATCAGCACACAACCAATGTGACAACATTAGTTAAAGATCAATTTTGATATTGCCTGAAACCACCGAAGTAATGCTACCGCGAGATAAATAAACACAGTGAAGCAAGGGCCTGCATTATTCCACATAATTTTTGCAAGAACCCGAGAATCAAACCCTAAGCCAGGTGAAGTCTCGAAACGTTTGCCTTTCAAGGCTGCGGCAAGGTAAAAATTGGCACACGACATAAACAGGTCTTATTCACTTATTACTTGATCGGACGGCGTGGAAACAAAGTTCAATTTTATAAACTTACTTACCATGGTATCGTATCTTTATGCACAAGCGTACTGATTATGGAAGCAAATTACGCACTACGCGAATACGTTTGCCCGGTCTGCTTGTGAAGGCTACGGTTCTGCATGAATTCGAGCTTCCCGGAGATTCTTAATCGCGCCAGCCACCACCGAGGATCCGGAACGCATCCCGATGAAAACACGCGGTTATAAAGTTTCGTATGTTTACAGAAATGATTAAGGAAATGAAAAACTAATATACAGAAACGCGCTTCGTAGAGACAACTAATTTGAACTAAACTCTGTGCACAGAAAATGCTGACAACTTCAGGTTTCGGGAAAGAATAATCTCGAGGCTACGCGAAACATTATTCATCACTGGAACCAGAAAAGGATCTTAAGAGCAGTTTAGTTATTTATGTCCCTGAAATGTATTCCTCCTTCAGATATCAAAATGAAGCACAAGCCACTTGTAAATGAGAATTATTCCTAACACCAGAACATAAAAAAAACTTAACTGCATTACTTTCTAAAAATAACTCAATTATGACAAACGGCAATAGGAGCGTGGCAGATGAGCGGTCAGACATGGTCTTAAAATTGTTTGATTCGTGTTCAAATCTAGCTCCATGAAAAACGGTTACAACTTATTATTTTTTAAAGTAAAACAACCGTGTAACGAAATAATATTTTTTATTATTCCTCTTTATAAAACGGAAATGCAAAGAAAAAAACTATGAAGCAAATTTTCGGAGACGTTCCGTGAATAGCGTACAGTTCTGTAAAATTTATGGAAGATTTATTAAATTAAATACTAAGTCCCTGATTTTAGGAACGTATCTGCATTGTTTTTACCAGCACTTTCCAGTCATTTCAGGGAATTTGTAACAGAGCAAATTTATTGGCCACCAAAACAAGATCCGTTAAATGTCAATAAATCGTCGTTACAGACTAGGGTATAGAAGGCCAATTAGTTACCACCATGTTACGACTGTGCCCACTGCTCGGATTGAAAAANCTTGATTTTAGGAACGTATCTGCATTGTTTTTACCAGCACTTTCCAGTCATTTCAGGGAATTTGTAACAGAGCAAATTTATTGGCCACCAAAACAAGATCCGTTAAATGTCAATAAATCGTTACAGACTAGGGTATAGAAGGCCAATTAGTTACCACCATGTTACGACTGTGCCCACTGCTCGGATTGAAAAAAGGCCTCGTTATATGTCCTGCAACATTTATCTTTATTTCCATTTATCCACGCAGGCTCCTCAGGATACAAATCTAATGAGCGAAAGATTGAAGAGGTTCTACTTCAGAACTGTGCCTCTAGTACAACCAATCGGGATCGGACCACAGATTACATGGGGGTCGAGAGATCACGCCAGATACGCAGTAACCCAGAACTGTTGCTTTGTCACAGTCAAGGCCACGTGGCTTCGACTAAGGTCAGCCCACTGTTTACACAGAAATGTTATCACACCAACTCTAATCAAGTTTTAATGGGACTGGAGTATAATATTCAATTGGTGCTACCCCCCCCCCCCCCNCTTAAGAGCACGAGTTTGTTGGAAAACTAAACTAAATGTAAACTAATGCGTACGTCACTATTTCAACACACGATTTTTATGACATTTCTGAGGGCAACTGACGTTGGCATTCGCAGAAAACGAAACTAGGTCTGCCTAATCTTCAGTTCATGGGCCGAACCCATGGCGTGCCAAATGCGTGTCAGACAGTCGAATGTTGTCCGTTACGTAGTGTGTGCTGGGTTTCACTTGACTTTGCCGCAGTGGTGTCAGACTGAAACTGGAATCACAATAGTCCGACGACACGACACGACAGCCCGACAACGTCACTCACAGTTCGACGAAATTCCCTATTATTTTATTCGGTGTTCACAATACCCCAACGAAATCTGCCCGACAAGTGTGGTACTTAGCTGTTGGTAAATCCTTAAACAGCAAGTTACCCATGTAATATCCAATATTTACGACTTAAAACCAACGATAAAGTGAGTGATATGCTTTTGTACATATTTTAACTCATGCGAGAGAAAAAAAGTATTTAAAAACACACCCAAACGTGATTTTGGCGCCAGTTATTTATTAAAGCAGGGAAAATCACACGAAATGATATTTTATAATGTATGAACATTGTTTGCGACGCGGCATGACGGGGCTGTCGTGTCGCGATCGTCGGGCACGAGGACGAGCACTCACGAGCTGGGTGGCGATCATAAGCACCGTCTTGAGGCTGAACCTGCGGCCGCACAGGTCGAAGAGGTCCTCGAGGCTGGGTCCGAGCAGCTCCATCACCAGCGCGTTGTACTTGCCGCACGGCCCGAAGTAGAACACCTCGGGAATGCCTTCTGCTCCGCGGGATATTCGCAGAGGGATTGCGGAGAGCGAGGGTTCGGGAGGGCGGTCAGGCGAGAACAAACAACACCACCAGGTCAGACACAAGAACTTGCTCTATCTCCATCACATGACACAGCAGTCACCTCCTCTCCGTCGCAGCACTCTGCCTCTCTTCAACTGTGCACAAGCAGGCTAGACAACAACTGCAACTTACTGAAAAACAGTGGACACTAGCATTCTTATAACTATATACATGCGGGAGCATGCAGCCTACTTAATTAACCCTTAGCTGGTATGGTACGAGTCAGAATGACCCTGATAATTTTTAAATAATTTCTGTAACTGTAGAATAATAAATAAATTCCTTTAAACATGTTTTGCTTTTATTTATTACGCATTTAACATGGAAAACGCAAAAGGGACGACGAAAGGTAACTTATGTACTCTACTGCGAACCGAACCCACACCTTACCAGTTAAGGGTTGAGAACACGTCAAAAAACATCTCACACAACATAAACGTTTAGCGACTATTCAGAGAACTAGAAGTAAAGAGAGTGTGAGGGAAACACGACAGTCCCACTGCCCCGTAAAAATCAACTTGTCTGCCGAGACAAGCGTGCAGCATAATCCAATAGGAGCCCAACCAGAAAGTAGGACCGGCTGGAGTGACGAGGATGTACAGTGAGTGAGTTATTATTTTGTAATGTACACACAGAAGCTACAACATTAGTACGTAAACTAATTAAAGAGTGATAGTGACTTGTGTATTTCCTTTAACACCTAGGCGGAGAATTAGGGTGTAAACGAACTTCCGCCACTGGACTGTCTTTTGCCGTGTCTGTCCAAACAGATATTGTCGGTATCTCTCTGCCTTCAGCACCAACGATACAATAACCTACACAATACGTATTGTGTTCGGGCAATGCCGAAGCGTGAAATCAGTAAGATGCAGTGCACACACACATAAATAAAGAGTGAACATTAAATACATGGCTGGGTGGTGGCATCATCGCATTTTACTTCATTCATGTTGTGGGTATTATTGTCTTTATAAATAAACAAGTGACAAATGAACTTCCCAAAACCCAAATTTTCACGTGTAAGTAATTTACCCCCGTTTTGTATGATCCACATGTACTACTGGAAGTTCTTCGCCCCTCACTCCCTACCCGGTCACATGACACGCATACGTCTTCAGAATGTGTTGTGGAACTTCGTCTCAACATTGCATGGGGAACTGAGAACTAATTCCTAACCTAATCACCGTGCGTTCAGCTTACATGACGGGACAAACATAACTACAAACGTCACATTACGCCTTGAGCAACACTCACTCACAGAGACGCTCAAGAGGAATGAGAAAGCGTCCGTCATTGGAAACAGTTGCGTCGGTAACAAACTGTTTTCACTCTCGAGTAAACACTTCACGTGAAGCACCCGTTATTTTAATTGCTGCCAACCACTTTATTTAAAAAGTAAATAAAATAAACAATGCTACATTTATTTTCTTTTTGTATCACAGCGAAGACATGTGCATTAACGTAACAACAGTGATTGGATCTCCATTGCCTACAGTGACTAGAAAAATTCTTCGTAGTCATTGTAGGCAATGGAGATCCGATAAATATCCGATTTCAGTTTCACCACACCATTCCCATTAAACTTCAGAAACGTAACAGCACTCGCTCCAACAGTTAAAGACAATTACAAATAAAGGCAAAAAAAAACTGTGCTACGTGCATTTTTTATTAAACGGTACTCTTCGGTTTAAACCGGGCATGTCGGCACCGCATGCATAGAGCGACTGTTTTGGAACGAAACACGGGTATGAATCCCGAAAGGGCAGAGGTCACATGGAAGTTTTGGCACAGTATGTATACACGCCGAAGATGAAGGGATTATTACTAACGCGAAACACTTTTCCGCGTCTCACATAAGTGAATATTAACTTGCACAATTGAAGTAGACGAAACAACGGGTAAATATGAAAGACAAAAGGATAGATGGCAGAGCATCTGTGAAAACAGGGACTCTGGCACATCATAACAAGTTGTAAGGTGGCCGAGTGGCATCTTATATATGCAAGTATGTGACATACTGGCAGGGGACGATTATCGACTCTAAGTGTTCCTTCCTCACTCTAGTGTAAGACAAACTGGCTATAATTAGTCTGGTGGCGACACAGAAGCAACATTCAGTAGGGTGCGCATGTTAGTTGCACACTGTTCATTTCACGGGACTCTACACTGAACTGTTCTTTTTCCCAATAGTTGCCAGAGGGCCNCATGTTAGTTGCACACTGTTCATTTCACGGGACTCTACACTGAACTGTTCTTTTTCCCAATAGTTGCCAGAGGGCCTGTCAACACTAAAACGTCTTGAACACTGGGTTGGCACAACTGTATACCACAAATACGTGTTTTAGTTGTATATTACACTCCATCCGACCGAGTTATAATGAAAACAAAACAATTTACCAAGCGCATATATTTTTATAAAACATAAAAATCCACTGGGAAACTATAAATAAAAGAAAAGACTCGTCACTGTTTGTTCGCATGAGTTTGGTAGAAATACTGACACAACCTGCCTGGAGTCACGTGCGCAGAAGAGGAAAAATAGACGTGTGGTCCATTCGTGGTTACNAGAAATACTGACACAACCTGCCTGGAGTCACGTGCGCAGAAGAGGAAAAATAGACGTGTGGTCCATTCGTGGTTACTTCAAACTTTTCTGAAGTCCTGCTAAAGTTCTACTTTCAGTATCTTCCCTCGCCACATGCAAGAAAAGCTTAACTCAGCTTTTTGTATCAATTATAAATGAAATAATATAATTTATAAATATAAGTGAATGTTAAAATTTAACCAAAAATAACGATACTTTAATGTCAAGAGTAGCGTGAAACGCTTGTAATACCTTGCATACTGTATTAAGGAAACAAAAAGTGCGAGGCTACTGCGAACAGACTATAGGTGATGTCTAGCGAAGGGCGGGTATAGAGTTTGGCGGAGGTTGGGGCCGCGCTATGTATAGACCAGGCCCCCCCAGCTGATCGATACGCATTCTCACCGGTACTTGTGCTGACGTCAGGCGCGGCCGTCCACGCGCATACACGGCGAGCCTCTCCCTCCACAGAGCCGGCCAAGACAACACGACGACCGCACCACGCCTTCCGCAACTTCACTTCCTTCATACAGAGCGCGGCGGTAGCATGCCTGGCTCCCATCTGAGAGCTGCTTTCACTTTGACCCCTACACGCCAGCCATGCCATAACCCTTAACACGTTGTATCGACAATTATACACTAATTATTCATTTCAGTGTCATAACAGAAGAGTCGGGGTCATTAATGGAAATGTTTCGTTATAGAAGCATTACACTTCATGTTTCTGTGCACATTTTTGTACCAGATTAGCAGGTGTTCCCTGGTTATCATTAGAAGGTGAGAATAAAATAATACACCGGAGAGTCAAAAAAACTGACATAGGCGTGCGTATGCAAATAACAGAGGTATGGAACCAATCAGAGTAACGCGATGCGGTCGGCAGCTAGATCGGTTACTGCTGCTACAATGGCAGGTTATCAAGATTTAAGTGAGTTTGAACGTGGTGTTATAGTCGGCGCACGAGAGATGGGACATAGCATCTCCGAGGTAGCGATAAAATTTGGATTTTCGCGTACGACCATTTCACGAGTGTACCGTGAATATCGGGAATCCGGTAAAACATCAAATCTTCGACATCGCTGCGGCCGGAAAAAGATCGTGAACGAACGGGACAAACGACGACTGACGAGAATCATTAAACGTGACAGACGTGCAACCCTTTCTCAAATTGGCGCAGATTTCAATGCTGGGGCATCAACAAGTGCCAGCGTGCGAACTATTCAACGGACCATCATTGATATGGGCTTTCGGAGCCGAAGGCCCACTCGTGTACCGTTGTTGACTGCACGACACAAAGCTTTACGCCTCGCCTGGGCCCGCCAACACCGCCATTGGACTGTTGATGACTGGAAACACGTTGCCTGGTCTGACGAGTCTCGTTTCCAATTGTATCGGGCGGATGGACGTGTACGGGTATGGAGACATCCTCATGAATCCATGGACCCTACATGTCAACAGGGGACTGTTCAAGCTGGTGGAGGCTCTGTCATGGTATGGGGCGTGTGCAGTTGGCGTGAAATGGGACCCCTGATACGTCTAGATACGACTCTGACAGGTGACAGATACGTAAGCATCCTGTCCGATCACCTGCACCCATTCATGTCCATTGTGCATTCCGACGGACGTGGACAATTCCAGCAGGACAATGCGACACCCCACACGTCGAGAGTTGCTACCGAGTGGCTCCAGGAACACTCTTCTGACTTTAGCCACTTCCAGAGGCCACCTAAATCACCAGACATGAACATTATTTAGCATATATGGGATGCCTTGTAACGTGCTGTTCAGAAGAGATCTCCACCGCCTCGCACTCCTATGGATTTGTGGACTGCCCTGCAGGATTCATGGTGTGAATTGCCTCCTGCATACCTTCAGACATTAGTCGAGTCCATGCCACGTCGTCTTGCAGCACTTCTGCGCGCTCGCGGGCGCCCTACGCGATATTAGACAGGTGTACCAGTTTTTTTTGGCTCTTCAGTGTATATAAAATTTTTCAATAGGTTAATTATTGCATAAATATGCATTAGTAATTCATATATTATGTATGTAATTATGGGTAAAGTAATCAGCTAAGCTTATATTGTCATATGTGTTCAATATAGCCTCTTAAATTTTAATTAGAAATAAATAAAAAAAACAATTTAAAATGCTGGGAGACGCTCCAACTTTCCATAAATGATGGCTTAAAAAGTTTTCAGGAGTATTGTATCATTTGTGATGAAGTAAGCCCAGTTTTCAATTACTTAAAGCATTCCGTTGTTGCTTCTTTTGCATTGCAGACAAAACAAATCCAGCTTGGTCTCAACCATAAACGACTTATTCAAAGTTGTCCTACATGGTGGGATCCAACCTTCATGATGTGCGACACTTTTCTACGCAAGCATAGTCCAATCAGCACTGTGCCGGCAGATCGAGTATACACAAAGGCCGTCATCGCTGTCAAGCTTGAGATCTGTGAACGCTACTGGTCTGTACTAGAAGAACTGATCACTCTGTTGAAGCCTCTGAAAGCTGCAACCAATGTTATTTCTATTGAAAGCAGGGTAACTTTATCGGCTGTCCGTCCGGTGATTAGAGGCCTTCGAGACCACCACTTCTGTTCGAATATAAAGGACAGTGACAACATCTATATCGATGTCCCTTTCTTCTCGGTTTCAAATGGACTTAAATATGCCCATGTTAGTTATTCCACAGCAGGCTGCATCATTTCTTGTAGACGAGACCGCAGCAGTTGTGATCCGACAATATGTTCACCAGATGGTAAACTATTTTTCCACACATACAATAAAATACCAGTTTAGTGACCAATCAGGTGATAGGGATTCACATTTCGACCTTAAATTTGCTACACCCAAACAGAGATCGGATGGCACTTCCCAGTTTGAACACTACCTCAGCGAACCTCAGGTTGGACACCATGTAGACCCTCTTGAATGGCAGAGAGTGCGCAAAAAAATCCTACTCCGTGTTAGCTATTTTAGCAATATCTTTGGGATGTCCAGCATATTCTGCTAGTTCAGAGAGAACCTTATCGACTGCGGGCAATACAGTTACTTCTAGTAGTTCTCTGTGCCCAGAGAATGTTAATTTACTTGTATTTTACACACTAACCGAGCTTTCCTGAAACCATAAATTGGAGATCCCGCTCATTTACGTCGTGTGCTATTTTTGTTAAAACAAATGTGTAACATAAATTTGGTTTGTTTGTTTAGAAATAGTCGAGGAAACGTCAACGAAACTTTTCAACAGACTCCTCCATTGGTTTTAATGGTTATTCACCAGTTATGCGTTATTTTTATTTAAAAAAAATAGGTCTTAAGGTGTATTTGTAAGTTTCATTGAAGTTCCATATTACGCCCATGTGAATGAACGACTAAAGGAATAAAGTCTGAGTAAAATATACATATTTAAACTCATTTATGGGTACATGCCTGTTTCTGATAAGNACGACTAAAGGAATAAAGTCTGAGTAAAATATACATATTTAAACTCATTTATGGGTACATGCCTGTTTCTGATAAGGAAAATCTCCAATGTTCAGATTTTCAATTATGAAGGAAATAAATATAAACTAATTAATTTACATTTGTATTCATGTGTGATTTACAGTATATACTTTACAATCGAACTGTTCAGGTAAGATGTACATTTCGAGGAACTAGTATGTATTCGTGTTCTTCGCTCACACAATGCATATCACACAATTGCAAGGAACGGGTACCCGGGTAATAGGCTCTGTGTGAGCGGATACCCGGGTGCCCACTTCCATGTACTCGTGTACCCGGGTATTACCCGAAGACACCGGTTAGTGCTCGAATATCCGGATATCACTAGGCCTACCCAGAACTTCTCGTACCATGAACTGGCATGCAACCAACTGCGTTTCGGAGGTAGGATTCGGGGCATCAATTTCGGTTTTAATTAGCCTAATGTTTTAGTAGACAGGGTTTACTAACCCAAAATATTAACAGGGCCGTAATTTTGAAGTCACTTCAATCTTGTAAGTTTATATGGCCTGCGGAAGCACTACTTCAGTAAAAAATTTAACGGGAAATTAAATCACATGTTCTTGAATTAGGGTATAAATGTTCCAGGATTTCACCTGGAATTATCATACAAAAGAGGCTACATAGCTTTATTTTTCAATGTAGAGCTATTTTTCACAATGGCGGACCAATAACATTATATATCTAAATTTAATTCTCACATGATGCACTCTGCCAACATACCAAATTTTGTTCAACTCGGTTAAATTGTTGCTAATATTACANCCAAATTTTGTTCAACTCGGTTAAATTGTTGCTAATATTACATAGCAGCCTAAATTTTAAAACGACCGCCATTTAAGTATCCGGCGTGGCCGAAAACTATTAAAGCCAGATGTCTTTACTAAATACTATGTGTGTACCAAGTTTGGTGAAATTCGGTTAACGGGTTCAAAAGATTGTGGGACACAAACGCACACAGGAAAGTGATATCTTTCCTTCGGAAAGTAGGCTAAAAAAAAAAAAGCGACTGCTTGTAATGCTACGATTATTTCTAACCTTTTATTTCTTACTGCTATAACCATAAAGAAGTAAGCAGCATTGAAGTAAATGGAGATATTGCGGGTTGTGTAATGCGCCTGAAACGCTAGACTGGTGTCTTTACTACATGAGAGACAATGGTACGAGACGCTTTAAAAAGAAGAGGAACAAC
>NQII01000489.1:741007-764502 GCA_002778355.1 Clitarchus hookeri | reverse complement strand
CCCATCTTCTCACACTTCTCGTCGGGATTCCAGCAGGATAACGCCACGACCGCACACGGCATGGGTCGCCCAAAACTGCCTCCGCCATGTCTAAACACCATCATGGCCTGTCAGCTTCCCTGACGTGTCACCAATTGAGCACTTGTGGAACCAGAGTTGAAACGGCAGCTACCACCGTGCAAGTATTCGGGATTTTGAACACACTCTCCAATAGTTTGGGCCCATCCGCCTCAGGGCGACATCCTGTGTCTGCTAGACTCCATGTCAAACCGTGTTGCAGCGTGCATCGCAGTACGAGAGGGTGCGACGCGCTGTAAGATAACCGGATGGCGTACCACAGATCCATTAAGTAATTGTACCACTGCTGTTTTTGACATCTATAAAGTTTCAGTGCCATGCGATGCATCTTTCTTTGTGCGCCATTTTTATTGACCGGCAGTGTATTTGTATTTCTAGACGTTTGGCTGTTTATACGATTGATAGTAAATGTTGCTATATAACTCTTTCTCACAAGACAGCCAAAGAGCTGGAAGGCGCTGCTACAGAGTAATAAAAATACAGAGATGAAACAACCGCTTATACCGCGAACTCTAGCCGCACACGCCAGCAATGTGATGTCAACGGCCAGATAAAAGTCGGAACGCCGTTTGCCAATCGGCGCCTGGTAACCTACTCGCCAGCCAATAGGGAATCTTTCGCAGCATGCAGTGGCCAATCAGACGGGCGGCCTGTTCCCAGAGCCTCGCGCAGCCAGTCAGAGAATGGGTGCGGCAGCATAAAGGAACCGCCATGACATTTAATGTGTGTGTACACAGCGTAACTTGCGGTTGGAATTGGGAGGGGGGGGGATTCCACCCGACTTCCCCACTGTGCAGGTCTAGGCTTTCGAGCCTAGACAAGGGAAGGATTGGGAGAGGAGGGGAAGGAACACTCATCTTAATTATAGGGGAAAAATTTTATTTATCAAATAATATATGTACTTTAAAAATTTCTAAAAGTATTTCATTTTAGATTTAAAGCATTTACGGGATAGATTTGTGTCATTGTAAGAGTTTGAGGGAGGGGGTCTCCTGTGGACACCCCCCCCCCCCAAACAAAATTTAGTAACTGTACTGAATTTGGGAGGGGAGGGGGAAACTTTCGCATGTAAGTCATGTTTTTCCTTGCCAGTTACCGCCCTTTTACTCCACAAATCATAATGTTACAATGAAATGTAAACACACAAAAAAATTGCCTCCTGAAGCATGACAGGGTGTTTTAAAATAATTTTCACTGTAGAATATACACTTATTATTTTTTGCAGTGTTCTCGAGCCAGGCATTTCTCACCCTCCACTTCCACGATATCTTCAAATCGTTTTGAAGGGAGGTAGGGAAGGGGAGTGGCCCGAGCGTTCAGCTACGCTGCGCGCAGTGTACACGGCGCTGGCGGAAGTGGAGAGGGCAGTGCACTAGCGGCGACTTGCGAGTTGCACGCCCGGCATGACGTGCCTGAGGGAGATCCCGCGCCCACACTGCGCGAAGATGAATCCCAAGTGTTATATGCTTCTGTTAACATCTAAGTACCTTATTTTTCCGTTAGAATGAAATTGCCATTGTATTTTATATATAAATTGTATTAAATTAATAATTAATACGAATAGCAGTGAGAAAATAGGCGTGTTACTACTGCGCAGTAAGGAAAAGTTCTGACGCAAAATAAGATTAAACTCAGTGAGCGCAAATGCGGTGCGTTGACCCTTCGGTGTAATTTTCTGGCCTGGAGTTAAGCTTTGTTTGCACGAAGCAGAGAAATGGCCCAACAGCATAACTTTAGCAGGGCTTCAGAAAAGTGGGAAGTAACCAAGAAAGGACTATATACATTGAACCACCATAAATTTAATAAAGGACCCCAAAATATAGCCACCCAATCTGTTTTTGCTTCACCGAGATACGTTGAATCATCGTACACAATCTCTAGTGAATTGTTATGTATTCCTGACACACATACATCTTCGCTTCTGAGATATAAACATTTATCTTATCTGGTATGAATCATGTAATTTAGATTTCGATCGCACGCACAAAAATGAAATTTATACGCCAATCAAAAATCTCAAAGGGGCGATTGGATGCTCACGTCCCCCCCATCCTTCCCCCAGGAACTAAATAGAAGACATTGTTCCGTTACTGGCACTCGCTGCACTGACGTTGCAATGCAATCCTGGCCCTCGACAGGCCTTCAAGCGAGGTGGTAGATGTAACTATAACGGAATGGGGGGAGGCGGAGAACGGGAGAACTCACCGGCCAACAGCATTGTCCGCCGTTTTTTCCAAATCCTCACCCTGCCTGTAGTCCTGCAGTGGTAGAAGGCGAGACGCATGACCGCCACACTACCCTGGCTATACACGAAAGGGCAATGCCAGAAAACGATTTTTTTTGCCAGTTTTTTAAACAAATACTTTACCACAGTGGCGTTGTAAGTATCGAGCTGAGCGCCATGAATTTATCCATTTAAGCGCGGCGCAATTCAATACGCTATGGCAATACGAACTAAAAAGGCCTCTACAAACAAAAATATGTATAGTGGTATTCTTCACAATTAACTGTAGATAAAAAAAATTCCAAAATATTTGTGTTGGCGCCAGTGAACTGGACTGTGCTATATGCGATAAAATGTGTTCCGCGCCCCAGAAACAGGCTTTGGGGTACATGCAATTGGTATGCAGCTCTGTGTAGAAACACTTTTATTTTATTCAATATATGCATTAAGATTATGCACACAATATGACTGCTGAGATACGCGGGCCATCACCTTCTACGTAGCCCCCCACCCCCTCCAATTTCCTCCCCAAACCCACAATTATGTATTAAGGCATCATCACAAGTATGAGAAACATTAACTACATTCCCAATAAAGTATTTTTTTTCCTGTACATGTATTGTTTACTGTTTATACATGTCACGTTTCTGAGACACCCCGCAGTGACATTTGACATTGTGCAATTAGAAGAAATAGCAAAAAAAGTTTAGAATGGTTTGACACCTAATAATAACTACGGACAAAAAAAAGTAAATTTTTAACACGCTGGCTAAATAATTACAGCTGGTTGTGATACTTAATCTGATTGTATAGATAAATGTTAGTGTAAATTCCTAATACAATATTACTAGTAAGTATAAACAAAATTACGGAAATATTAGAGCAAAGAGCCATGTTGTTTAACCCGAGGAAACTGCTTCCAAAAACGTGGAGGAATTCTCTTATGGCTTCTTTCCTACCACCAAACTAACCCTTAGCCAGTGTAGTGGATTTGTCACGTAACCGTGAGGTGTAAGTCAGAATGACTGAAGCTTTATATTTTCTCCAACCCCAGANAGTGTAGTGGATTTGTCACGTAACCGTGAGGTGTAAGTCAGAATGACTGAAGCTTTATATTTTCTCCAACCCCAGACTCACAAGATCTGTATGTTTTGCCATTATTATTTAACGTGACACATGGAAATTTTTAAACAAAATGTAACTTACCCTACGAGTTAAGGGTTAATATAAAATATTCCTAATAAGTGGCTGGAACATGGCACTGTAAGTCCCTAGAGGGCNATAAAATATTCCTAATAAGTGGCTGGAACATGGCACTGTAAGTCCCTAGAGGGCGAGTTTCCCTCTCTGCATCGAGTGTTCTTACAAGGAACAGAAATGAAAAATGCAATGCTGTGGAAGAAAACAAGGCGTTATTCACTCTGCATCCTCTGTAAACAAGCAAGACGAACATTTCATTTCTGCAGTAATAGTTTAAGCAACTGAAATACATACTGTATAACGGCGTCGAGTGCCTGAAACAATCAAACCAGTCTACACAATAAATAGTTTAGTTCATCGCAGAGAGGGGAAAAATTATACACCAACAACAAAACCAAAACTCACATGGAAATTATATAAGGCAGTTGTATGATCAGCCCACCAGTGGCGTATCGTCATGCATATCAAGGTTATATCTGGAACGGTTATTTAAAGACGTTTGATACCAATTTGTAACAAAATCCCTGACCCATGATGACTACGAACATTTTAACGTAAACATTCCCTGGCATATTTAATTTTATGTTGGCAACGATTTAAGAAAAGTAGTTTGATGTCGTAACATACACCAACTGTGAAGGTCTATAATAACAAAACCAAACAACCTAAAACCTTGAATGACCAATCAAATGAACTGTAGAACCCTGAAGTTTGTTTACCATATATTCATTAATGTTCTATGTGACCACCACCAGCTACCCGAACGACATCTACGCGATAATCAAACTCAATCAACGCTCTTGTCAGCATCTCCGGTGTTACGGTTTGGATGGCGTTCGTAACTCTCGTTTTGAGGTGGTGAGGGGATAGCGAGCTCACATTCGATATGTCAATGTGAAGGGGACGGTATGATGTTTCCTTTATGCGCCGAGAGATGAAACTGGGAGCGTCTGTCATCGCACTATGAGCATGTTGTTATGATTCGTCCCGGTCAAACTTCCTAACCAAGCAAAACCGAAGAAAAGGCGCCACAGAGTTCACTAACGCCAAGCCAGAACGATTGCAGACAAGACAGAAAAATGGCGCGAAGACGCCACAAAACTGCTTTGGGTATCAAAACATCAGATTAAGAATTATTGCAGCAAGTCGACGGGGCATTCACACAAGACGCCCGGCAACAGCGAAGATGCTGATCCAAGAGCATTTCAGGGTAGTAACACAAAAACCGAAACAGCCCGCATCCAAAGCAATAAGGGAACCAATCGGAGCAAAGTTCGTCACGGTCACATGGTGGGGCGAGAAGTTTGAAATAGACGTCAACGACCAGGACCGGCGTCGTCTACTACGAACATCGGACCAGACAGCGGCTGTTCCTTGGGCTGCTTCCGCCAGAGGGTCCGGGTGTGAGGCTGGGGTGAGTTCCCTTCCTTTATATGTGATCCTCCTTATTAACTAATAGCCTTCCATAAGTCCTTCCCAACCACTTCCATTGGACTTAACTTTAATTGAATATCATTGTATAATCTTCCAACTTTAGAGCAAGTAAAGTCTTTATTAATCCTTTCAAACAACCCTTTTAATTATCTGAGCTTATCCTGTTTTCCTTAAACTTAACCTTTCCTAAGAGTGTTATGAGCCACCCAGGCTCATAACAGTGTGTTGTGTGTTATTCCTCATGACGATGGCGACGGAACAACAGAAGGCGTTCTGTGTTATTCAGTTTGCTAAATGTGAATCGGTTACGACTGTTCAACGTGAATTCCGTCGCAAATACGGACGTCAGGTTTTTAGCGATGAAACTACGTCCCATACAAATGGTAAGGTGAACCGGCACAACGTGCGGATATGGGGTCAGGAGCCTCCACATGAAACCACCACCGAACACGAGCGCGCTTCCCCCAAAGTGAACGTGTTTTGCGCTGTATCCAAAGCCAGTGTTTTCGGCCCTGTCTTTTTTCACGAGCCCACTGTTACTGGAATCCCTTATTTGGACATGCTTACAGAGTGGTTGTTTCCTCAGTTAGAAGAGGCGGCGGCGGACTTCATTTTCCAGCAGGATGGTGCGCCACCACATTCGCACCTAACTGTTCGCTGATACCTGAACAAGAAGTTGCCGCAACACTGGATTGGTCGAGGAGCAACTGGTGACGACCAGGCTCTTCATCACTGGCCCCCGAGAAGCCCGGATCTTACCCCGTGTGATTTTTTTCTATTGGGGTACATAAAGGATCAAGTGTTTCGTCCACCATTGCCAGCTAACATTGACGACCTCAAAACGAGTATTACGGACGCCACCCAAACCGTAACACCGGACATGCTGACAAGAGCGTGGAACGAGTTTGATTATCGCGTAGATGTCGTTCGGGCCGCTCGTGGTGGTCACATTGAACATTTATGAAGATATGGTAAACAAACTTCACAGTTCCACGGTTCATTTGATTGGTTAACCAAGGTTGTAGGTTCTTTGGTTTTAATATTATTGACCTTCTAAGTTTGGGTATTATTTTATACTCAGCCTATATTATGACGAAAGTATTGTTTATATTACTGACGAGTGAAATTGGTTCATTTTTGGTTACATACATTATAGTAATAACTGGATTAATAGTAAAATTAGCGTTCGCCAAACAAACTACGGGTTAAGTTTCAAAAGTATTTAATTAACCGTGAATCAGATAATATACACATAGCCACAATAACTGAGAAATTTAAATGAATGTTGTGAAATACTGACATGTACTAAAAGATGGACGCTTGTACTATACAAGTTTACCTATTTTAAACTTTGTAAGCTTTAAAATTAACAAGACAAGTGATGATGGTACACCATAACACAGAAGCATATTTTAAAACACTCCAGACACATAGGTGGCTCGTCTGTAGACGATGGGTGAAGAATAAATCTAGACAAGTTCCCTACATAAAAAACTGTGCGAAAAACAACAATGAACACCCCACCATATGAATGCGAAAAAAATCAGAAACTTTTAAACTTTACAGGAATTTGCTACAGGTGTTTCACAGCATTTTTAAAATTTGATTATACGAACAAATGGTGGTGTGACTACCTCAATGTGATGTTACATTTCAAGTGCTCAACACAGCACGACTGCTTCGTAGGAAGTTGATCTCACCGCTCTAGTTATTGCCTATTTTCTCCGCTTGCTCAGTCACATCCTCGCACTTANCACCCCACCATATGAATGCGAAAAAAATCAGAAACTTTTAAACTTTACAGGAATTTGCTACAGGTGTTTCACAGCAATTTTAAAATTTGATTATACGAACAAATGGTGGTGTGACTACCTCAATGTGATGTTACATTTCAAGTGCTCAACACAGCACGACTGCATAGGCTAACGTAGGCTTTCTCATCCCTTTTCTTCGTAGGAAGTTGATCTCACCGCTCTAGTTATTGCCTATTTTCTCCGCTTGCTCAGTCACATCCTCGCACTTANGCTTCGTAGGAAGTTGATCTCACCGCTCTAGTTATTGCCTATTTTCTCCGCTTGCTCAGTCACATCCTCGCACTTAGGCAGGTCGCCTACCTAGTGCTTGAAATGCGTTGCAACGTGCTTGAAATATGAGTTTTTTGACGAAACTATTAAATGTACCGCCGATGAAAAGAAACCACGTTCCAGACACGACGTAACGGTTCTTTCAAGACATCACGCAAACTGGAAACATAGAGGCATGCACTGAACTTTACCACGTGGTAGCGTCCGGCAAAATGATAGTGTCAGGGCTTAAATACTCAAGTTGTACAATGACGACGAAACCACTGCGCGCTTACTTCAGTGGCTCGTGCTTACAGGCGATACCGCTTTACGTACGCCGGTCGGCGTCCTCCGTGGCGCTTCTTCGATTTCTCAGCGTCCTTGGGGGTAGCATGGAGGAAGAAATGGCAAAGCTCCGAGAAAACCCACCGGGCAACAGCAACGTCTAACACATTTCCCACGTGCCAAAATCGGAGAACTAAAAATAAGGAAAACCTTAATAAGTATTTCAAAAACCCTCACTATGTCAATATCACACGCAAATTCATGTGAATGAGCATTCGCCTAAAGATTTCACACGGGCGGCGCCACGTTTATGTGCATCATCTATATCTGAATCGTGTAGTTTCATGCTGTAAAACAGCACACACAAACGTCAACGTAGCATACTTATAGCGNTTGTAGCAGCGTGTTCTTAGTTGGGCATGGCACACAGTAGATCTGTTTCGATTAACACAGCCATATACAATTAAGTGCTTGACTTGTACCAATGAATAGAACCTACGGCCAGGGCTGGCGAACCAATGGCACGCGTGCATTGATGACACGCGACAAAATTGTTTGGGCACGGCATTAATTGAAGTATTTAGGTACCTTATCAAAATAATTTTTTTTTGTCTACATTTGAGGTCAAAGTAACAACGTTCATCGTGAACGGGTTATCGGTGTCGCGTAAATGCAACGGATTGCGCGGGAGAGAGAAAGAGAGAATTCCTGACCACATGGGAATGAACGGGAACGGGAACGGGCTCCGGCGGGAGCGATTGATAAGTGAGGTTTGTTTTTGTTCAGTGGACGCTCACGTCGTCGACTGCAATTACGCAGAGTTTAATTTAAACTAATTTCGCTAACATTTCAGTTATATTTACAACTACATGTATTATTCAACATGGCTAATTTGGCAAAAAACAAAAAGTGCAAGATAAGTGTAATACAGAATTTCAAGCTTGGTGGACTGAGTAATATGGCATAATTAATAAAGGCGATACAGCTGTAGTATGTGTTTTATGTTCTGGGANCTAACTATTCACTTGTTTGTTTTTGTTCTGTGGACGCTCACGTCGTCGACTGCAATTAGGCATAGTGTTTAATTTAAACTAATTTCGCTAACATTTCAGATTTATTTACAACTACAGGTATTATTCAACATGGCTAATTTGGCAAAAAAAACAAAAAGTGCAAGATAAGTGTAATAGAGAATTTTAAGCTTGGTGGACTGAGTAATATGGCATAATTAATAAAGGCGATACAGCTGTAGTATGTGTTTTATGTTCTGGGACAGTGGCATGTAGAACATCGTCTGTAAAACGGCATTATGAAACAAATCATAAATCTCTTTGTCAAAAATGCGAACCAAAGCAAAGGGAATTCATTGCATGTGCAATTAAAGAGAGAAATAAACCGTAGACATCTACGGTTAAATATGTTAGCAAGGATTGTGATACCAGTGCCGCAAGTTTCTCGACTGCAAGGGTCATTGCCCGGCGTGGCAAACCTTCTGGCGAGGGAGAATTGTTGAAGGAAGCCTGGTTAGCATGCGCCCCATCACTTATTTAAGTTTTTGAAAATAAAGATAACATAATTCAGGGCATCAAAGATACTCCTTTATCTAGAAACACAGTAAAAGATAGAATCCTAAAACTGGCGGAAAATATAAAAGAACAACAAAGAAATGACATCAAGTCCCCTCCCTTTATAACGCTATGCCTTGACGAAAGTACGGATGTAACTCAATCTGCTCGTTTAGCTATTTTTGCTCTATTAATGTACGGCGGTAAGACGAGATTGTTTGTTGGCACATCATGGCCACATTGAACATTTCTTTGAAAAGAATGGCACGTAGATGTATGAAGGTTCGCCAGCCCTGAAGTATACTAAAAAATGAGAAGCCATAAGGAATATCAGTACTAGGAAATAGCCGGTCCTGGCTCACCTTGCGTCCTGACGGGGACGAGCTGACGGCCATCTTGGGTGACACGAGGCCATTATTTCCCTTTGTTCCCTCGGAATTTTACTTCTTTCCCTCTAAAACGACTAAAACCTTCAGAATTACTCGTAGCATCAAAAATTAATGAATTTTCCTCCCCTTAGGAAACATTTTCCACAGAGCATGAGTTTTGTACAATGCAGTTTTTTGCACAAATTCCGCGGTGACTCTACAATGAGGGTAAGTGACTCCTTTTTGAGGGGTAAGGAGTGGAGGGGTTACCCTTACATTCACGCTCTAACATTCCATGCCAGCACCCATCATCTATCTTGAAGAATGTTAAGAGTTAATTCCCCGTCAAGAAACTTCTCTTATAATACTCTGTCATACCACCTTGGTTAGGCTCATCTTCCTTCTGGTCTCCTTTCACCTGGCATCTTGGCAGGGACGAGTCTCATGCTCTGTCATTCCACCTTAGCCACACGCAGCGAGGCCTGCGCGTGCACGCTGACCTAGAGTCGCACCTCACACGCGCCAAGTACGTCCTAAGCCCACCTATAAGCATAGTTAGCTGTAATTTCCGCACCGTTTCAGATACCACTGCCAAAATCATAACATAGGTATCACCCCCGACAGCGAAAAGGGCCGGAGGGTCAAGTATGCCCTAAGCCTATTTATAAGCGCAGNTAAAGATAACATAATTCAGGGCATCAAAGATACTCCTTTATCTAGAAACACAGTAAAAGATAGAATCCTAAAACTGGCGGAAAATATAAAAGAACAACAAAGAAATGACATCAAGTCCCCTCCCTTTATAACGCTATGCCTTGACGAAAGTACGGATGTAACTCAATCTGCTCGTTTAGCTATTTTTGCTCGATATTAATGTACGGCGGTAAGACGAGATTGTTTGTTGGCACATCATGGCCACATTGAACATTTCTTTGAAAAGAATGGCACGTAGATGTATGAAGGTTCGCCAGCCCTGACCTATACTAAAAAATGAGAAGCCATAAGGAATATCAGTACTAGGAAATAGCCGGTCCTGGCTCACCTTGCGTCCTGACGGGGACGAGCTGACGGCCATCTTGGGTGACACGAGGCCATTATTTCCCTTTGTTCCCTCGGAATTTTACTTCTTTCCCTCTAAAACGACTAAAACCTTCAGAATTACTCGTAGCATCAAAAATTAGTGAATTTTCCTCCCCTTAGGAAACATTTTCCACAGAGCATGAGTTTTGTACAATGCAGTTTTTTGCACAAATTCCGCGGTGACTATACAATGAGGGTAAGTGACTCCTTTTTGAGGGGTAAGGAGTGGAGGGGTTACCCTTACATTCACGCTCTAACATTCCATGCCAGCACCCACCATCTATCTTGAAGAATGTTAAGAGTTAATTCCCCGTCAAGAAACTTCTCTTATAATACTCTGTCATACCACCTTGGTTAGGCTCATCTTCCTTCTGGTCTCCTTTCACCTGGCATCTTGGCAGGGACGAGTCTCATACTCTGTCATTCCACCTTAGCCACACGCAGCGAGGCCTGCGCGTGCACGCTGACCTAGAGTCGCACCTCACACGCGCCAAGTACGTCCTAAGCCCACCTATAAGCATAGTTAGCTGTAATTTCCGCACCGTTTCAGATACCACTGCCAAAATTATAACATAGGTATCACCCCCGACAGCGAAAAGGGCCGGAGGGTCAAGTATGCCCTAAGCCTATTTATAAGCGCAGNCATAACATAGGTATCACCCCCGACAGCGAAAAGGGCCGGAGGGTCAAGTATGCCCTAAGCCTATTTATAAGCGCAGTTCGCTGTAATTTCCAAACTATTTAAGATATAGTCAACAAATTCTTAACATAGGCATCATCCCCGAATACGAAAAGGACCGCAGGGTCAAGTACACCTTAGGCCTTCGTATAAGCATAGTTGGCTAACATTACCCACCCACAGAAACTATAGTCACCGAATCACATCATAGGTCAGTTTCTTGTCAAACAGGGTGGTAGGGACAAGTATAACTTAAACCCTCCCATAAGCATTGTTGCCCGATGTTTCCCACCCTCCGAAGTGCGACCACTAAATTCATATCAGTCATCGCTTCCGACTGCAAATCAAGGAGATCGGGCAAATAGGCCATAAGCCCTGTTACAGTCATAGTTGGTCACCATTTTCAAACCNCGACTGCAAATCAAGGAGATCGGGCAAATAGGCCATAAGCCCTGTTACAGTCATAGTTGGTCACCATTTTCAAACCTTCGGTTCAGGACCATGTAAAAACTGTCCACACAAGTAATTAGCATAAAGGTATACATACAAGCACGTCGCAAAGTTACAGTTGCATGTCGTAGTGCAGGGTCTGAAATAGCACGCACATGCGTATCTGACTGCACGCAATCATCAATACCCATCGCCGCACCTTGTCGTCTGTCACCGCAGGTGTCTACCAACTCGGACCCCCTCACCGACAGCTAGCCTGCCTTCGCCCACCGACATCCGGACTGTATTTACAANAGGTGTCTACCAACTCGGACCCCCTCACCGACAGCTAGCCTGCCTTCGCCCACCGACATCCGGACTGTATTTACAAATGCGAAAATATATGCATTAATAAAACTCAGGATGAAAAAAAACAACAAACAATTACATGCAAAAACCAAGATATATACCAATGTGCTGCGTGCAGGATGTACAGTGGCTAACTGTAAAATACACATATGGTAATATAAACGACATCATCAATCAGACACANGCTGCGTGCAGGATGTACAGTGGCTAACTGTAAAATACACATATGGTAATATAAACGACATCATCAATCAGACACACCGGCCGGCGGCTCGAGTCATCTAGCAAGGGTAACCTTAACAACCAGCCATATAATAAAAATAAAGGAGTATACAATTGCACCAATAACAAGACAATGCAGTCACGGGTTACATCAGAGAGCGTATGTGTTAATATAAATAAACACCATCTGCCTAGTGTGAGGGTCGGGGAAANAGTCACGGGTTACATCAGAGAGCGTATGTGTTAATATAAATAAACACCATCTGCCTAGTGTGAGGGTCGGGGAAACAGAGTGTAAGAACCATCCTTCCTGTACATGAAGAAACAGTCACGTAACAAACAATAAAGGACTGGCATCACGAGAATGATGCCATAAAGTGTCGCAATATACATAAAAAAATATCCCGATGGCGCCACGGCTCATAATAGNGCTGCGTGCAGGATGTACAGTGGCTAACTGTAAAATACACATATGGTAATATAAACGACATCATCAATCAGACACAACGGCCGGCGGCTCGAGTCATCTAGCAAGGGTAACCTTAACAACCAGCCATATAATAAAAAATAAAGGAGTATACAATTGCACCAATAACAAGACAATGTAGTCACGGGTTACATCAGAGAGCGTATGTGTTAATATAAATAAACACCATCTGCCTAGTGTGAGGGTCGGGGAAACCGAGTGTAATGTACATGAAGAAACAGTCACGTAACAAACAATAAAGGACTGCCATCACGAGAATGATGCCATAAAGTGTCGCAATATACATAAAAAAATATCCCGATGGCGCCACGGCTCATAATAGNGCATCACGAGAATGATGCCATAAAGTGTCGCAATATACATAAAAAAATATCCCGATGGCGCCACGGCTCATAATAGTGATATCAGAGTTGCTATCACGTCAACATGAGAAAAAACGATTGATCACAAGGTCCAATCCCAAAAAAAGAGTACGATAAGTACGATACACATTACACGACTTGTAGAGAAAGTGTTCCTTTGCTTGACACAAAACAACAAACTTTAAAACCATTAGTCATGCAAGAGAGGCGTCACTGGTACGCGCCGATGCAAACATATAGAAAATAATTATTATAAAAGCAAATAATTATAAGCGATTAACCACTAGTGTATACTGTGCGAGCATCGAGAGCTGTTTGTAATGTTAGGCGATAAAATTACTATTGTGAAGTGCTGGAGCGATAAGAGGACAACACTGCTACACACTTACGCAAACCGATACAGGAAAAACAGTTATAAGCACTTAAAAACCAGCGCAATCTCACATTACACGAGCACCACACACATCACATGTGTGTGGTGCAGCATTTCCTACTACTAATGCAATCTGGCTTCTTAGTGCTAGTTTCCTGACTATTGTGGCTTATGTCCGCCCGCGCCGCCCGCCGGCGTCGTCTAAGGCCTGGCCACACGGAGCTGCAGGACAGCGGCAGTCCGCCGCGTTCTGTTGTCTGGTGCCTCTACGTAGAGCGCGGCAGATCTGCAGCGATCAGTGCGAAAAGAAACCCATGGCCGCGCAGTTTGCGAAGTGTTGGAACTGGGAATGCCACTGTGTGTGCATAGAACTGCAATCACATGTCGCGAGAGTATTTCATGAACTGTTAAGGCAGAACATAATGAAAATCACAACAAGCTGGCGAATAGCATTATCTTCAAAAGAAATACTCGCAATTTGTTTGAGTTAAGTTATTTGTGTACTGTAGTATTGCATATTTCAAGAAACATTTTTACCGGATGTGTATTTATTTCGGAAGAACACAGCATAGCACTTTTAAAAAACTTAATTATGGGTTACAAGTACGTATGGCCTAACATTATCATCACACAGTTGTATAGGCACAACAAAAGAAAACATAAAATATATAAAAGTAATTAGAATGTCACTTAACATTTCAAACAGTTCTAAAGGAATAGTATCATAAAAACAAGTTTTTATCCTTTTTAAACTTCGAAATAGTTTGCAAACCGTTAAAAAATCTCTGTACAACAGAACACAAAATATACGAGTAGGCGATACATTAAAAAAAATTAACATACATATGTTGCTGTGTACCATTATTTGTGTTTCCCAGCAAGTTATCAGGTCGTGTAAGTAGGTATGATTGTCCATAGAAACGGCTCGAGGAACTCTCAGGAAAGCTGGTAGTTAGGACTGCATAATTATTGACGTTGGTGTCTGCTGTTACTGTTGAGGTGCCTACTGTCTGCTCCGCACACTCCTAACTCAGTGAGATTGTTGAGTAACACGGTGATGTACCAGGTACACACTGTGCATCTAGCGCACTCTGCAGGCGCAAATAACTGCGCAAGCTCCATCTTAGGCACTGCTTGCCTTCTTGGTCAGGATTTGAAAAATGTTACGGGGTAGCTCAATAACAGATGATCTGTGCCGTCAAGATCACGTTTGTGTTTATGTTTTCCCTTAAAGTAATGTATAACTTTGTCTAGGTTGTCAAATTTCCCTTCATCTGGAGTTTTGCTTATTTTGAGGGCAGTGCCATTTCCGTCGATGAATAATTGCACTCCTCGTGTTGAAGGTTCGGAATGTATTGAGGGTTCGGTTGAGGTTTCTGTCTGCTCGAGTCTGAAACATTGGATGTCGTTGGACGAGCTTGAAGCGTAGAGTCCAAAAACGTTAAATGACTACTCCATGGCAACTTTTTGTATTTTGCACCTTGTCCCGTCGTAACTCTCGTGAGCCTGTTGTATTTTAGGTACGAGTCTAAGAGTTTTCAATTTATGTTTAACCGTTTTACCTGGAAAATAAAGAAATATAGTGTTTTAAGAACACCTAATATTATATGAGGTAGACAAATTATACATGTAAGTGACCTACTACATTAAATAAAATCAGTCTTTGGTACTTCATTTTGCTGTTCGGAATAGAGATACTCATACCAGAGGGGAACTGTAGTACGTGATATTGTGACAACGGGACTCGTGTGGTTTCACTAGCCTACCGAGTAACTCACAATGTTTGTTTCAGATATTTGGCAACAGGCGACAGCGCCAGACCATTGCACGCTTCTTTTTGTGTTGGGTGATGAACTGTTTCGAAGATTGTGGGGGAAGTCTGCGAAGAAACATGGCAGAAAGCTGTGGCAGGATTCAGAGGACTTTGGGGGTTTCCGAACTGCGTTGGCACCATCGACGGCAAACATTTGAAACTAAAATGCCTGCTGGTAGTGGCTCAAATTATTTCTGTTATAAAAACTTATTTTCGATAGTTCTCCTTGCTGTAGTTGGCCCATACTATAAATTTATTGTGGTTGATATTGGTAGTTACGGACGCCACAGTGATAGTGGTATTTTTGAGAATTTAGCTTTCTTTCGAGAATACATTGTTGGAAAAACTATTCTTCCACAAAAACCATTACCAGGCTCAAACATCCCCGTTCCTCATGTGCTAATAGGTGACGAAAGGTTTGATTTACAGACGTATTTGATTATTTCGGCATATTAGCTCAAAAGTGGCGAGTGTTTTTCAGACTCGTAGAAACAGATGTTAAAGCAGCTGAAAGTATCATCAAAGCAGCATGCTGTTTACACAACTAAATCCGAAGAGATACTGAATTCACTGGCGCTAAAATAGAACACCTAGAAGAAACCGTTCAACCTTACCACGCATTCTCACACACACGTGCCACGGATCGACGCTCAAGCATTGCTGCCTTCGACGTAAGTGACCATTTTNTTACCACGCATTCTCACACACACGTGCCACGGATCGACGCTCAAGCATTGCTGCCTTCGACGTAAGTGACCATTTTGTGGCTTACTTCAAGAATTGAATATTATAATTGGAAATCGGAAACAAATTTTCCAGCTCAAATGCTTATTGATGTCAAATAGTTGTTTATCTTTTCTATAAAATAAAAAGTAATACAGTTCCTCTGATATCTCTCGCTTTCAGTAAGGTTCTTATAATCCGGGTGACATGTATCGTACATGAACNAGTAATACAGTTCCTCTGATATCTCTCGCTTTCAGTAAGGTTCTTATAATCCGGGTGACATGTATCGTACATGAACCTGCACTCCCGCACTCTTACATTACAAACTGCCTGCTCGTCGCCGCGATCCGAACTGGCAGCTCACCCTCTGCGTAACGAGGATGATGCAATACAAAGCGGGCGGCAGTCTGCNCGTCGCCGCGATCCGAACTGGCAGCTCACCCTCTGCGTAACGAGGATGATGCAATACAAAGCGGGCGGCAGTCTGCCTTCTGTGTGGCAAGGCCTTTAGCAGCCGAGTAACCAATTATAGTCTCCGCGATATTTCCCTGTACGTGTTTCCCCTAGAAAAATGAAACTTTTCAAAACTGGCACACCAAATAGAAAAACAAATTATATCTGATAAGTATCATGAATTACGTTATTACAAACAACTGGACAGGGTAACCAGCTGTGNATAGAAAAACAAATTATATCTGATAAGTATCATGAATTACGTTATTACAAACAACTGGACAGGGTAACCAGCTGTGATGTCTAGTTCGTGCATTCAGAACTCGGCGGGATAGTGAAAGTTTCGCAGTTAATTCAAGATGGGCACGTTTTTGGCTACACGATTATTACTAAATGTGGGGCAGTGCAAACTTNAAAGTTTCGCAGTTAATTCAAGATGGGCACGTTTTTGGCTACACGATTATTACTAAATGTGGGGCAGTGCAAACTTCACCCTTACAAAAATTTATTTTTTCTCTGTCCAAAAGAAGCTTCTGTTACAGTTACGGACGAAATACGAAAGATGTTTCTTCATTGGCCCTACCAGAGGTCAAAGGAATAGTTTCTATCAAGTTGTTATCAATAAACAACCACATTATACTTCAACGAAGTGACGCGAGGAGGTTATAACCAAAATTTCAAAACATAACGTGCATTAAGCGCGGGACTTCGAAACGTGAAACTTGTAGATTGCGGGAAGGAGAGAGAATAAAATTTTCTTTAATAATGTGCGTTGCTACCGAGAGAACTTACAACTCGTAACGAGTATTCAGCGCGACCTGAAAAGCGCACAGCACGCGGTGCAAAAATGCGCTCTCTGCCCCCCCCCCTCCCGACAGAGAGTGCCGACAATTTCTCAATGCGCAGCGAGTGCGTGCGTAGTTGGCAATTGAGGTCAACGAAATAAAGAGTACCACCGGTGGGAGGCGGCAACGCTAGCAGGCGCGCGCCGAGCCTATAGTCTGTCTCGTGCAAGTTGGCGACACTTCCACGAAACTAGCTCCAATGTTTACTTTTCGTTTGTATCCTTTCGCCATCAGCTGGTGCGTCAAGTGGAGGCTGTATTTTTATCGACAAACTGTCAGCTAATCCACTTGCCATTGTACTGTAATGCTAAACAAATTTTAAGGAATTCATAGACTGACACCTGTCTAAAAAATTCGTAGGTTATAAAAGTAAAAACATAAAACCTTGCAAAAAATTTAATATTTAATAACTCTTTGTTAATTTGTTCAAGACAGCAAATTTGCGAGACGGTAATTGTGGTTCTTATCACACACTGGACGTTACAGCTAATACATTAAGAAATGAAATAAAAGTAATTTTGGGGGCTTGCTTGAAAACCCAACTTCATTCGCCAACTCACCAACAACTTTGCAAAGCGGGCGGCAGAAAAATATGGCGTGTAATGGGAGACGACGTAACAATTAACGGTAAACAAAATCGCTGTACATGGAAATACGGTACTTTAAAAATTATACAGAGCTCGCGGGAAAATAAAATTATTTGTATAAGTTCGTAAATATGTTATTTTAAACAACAAAACTACAATCTGTTTCTGGCTGTAATTCGGGATCTGGATATCTAGAGTGGAAGGACGTGTTGTAACAGATGGCGTGGTAGGGGTTATGAGCCGCGCCTGTACCTCAAAAGATAGAAGCACGTGGTTGGAGAGTCGGGATACGACGTCAAAACTGCTTTAAAGTTGCTTTACTTTTGGATACGGATCGTTTGGTTGCGCACTTCATTTTGAACACCTATACATTCCTACTTTATCACGAAGTTTAGTTTGTAACAATAACAACCACTGTTTTGTGACCACGTAAAATGTATTAATTAATCTAGGAACTCTTTCTTATCGCGTATTTTCTGCTTGTCTGGTGTGCGTCGGCAGTGCACTCAGAATAGCCAACACCATATTAACTTTTGTTCGTTGGTGCATCAGCTGATACAGGATTTAGTAAACGGCACTTGGTTGGTTTCGTATACGTCACGTTGCCACTCACTGACTGTCAGACAATACTGTGCCGCGGCCCCCAGACCCCGCTCGCGCCTTCACCTACAGTACAGGATGTTAACGGCAGCTGTGCATGTGCCGCTAACATACACACTACGGAAATACATCACTACTGGCTTCTCGCCCGCGGACTCGCTCCTGTGTACTGCAAGGAAATACCTACCAGTTCGTATTAATGAACGTCGTCTTTGCACATCGCATTGGTTTTCCCCATGATGCTAGGCTTACCAATCAAAAAACGCAGCGCATTTTTATACACTGGTATAAATTAACTTNATTGGTTTTCCCCATGATGCTAGGCTTACCAATCAAAAAACGCAGCACATTTTTATACACTGGTATAAATTAACTTCTGAAGCAAAAAGCATCGCGATACTTCATTCGATGTTAACAAGGGTTAAATTTCGATAAATCCCGGGGATAAAAATAGGTGTTTGTATAAGTAGGTAGTTTCATTTTTTTAAAGGCAAATATTACGGTGGTATATCTTCGGTACTATGGTATATTGAGGATTCGGTTGTATTTTTTCCCCTTTTCCATCTTATTAAAGGGTTAAGTTCGGAAAATCCTTCATAGTGACTGGCCGACCCCCTAAAAGGAAGAAACACTAAAGTTTCATAATTCTAGGTCTAACGTTTTGGGTTGCGCGTTGATGAATCAGTGAGAGTATGAATCAGCAAGCGAGGATTTTTCCTTTTACACAGATTTTAAAAAACCACACCTGATTGCTGATAGCACATTACAAATTGAGTTATTGAAAAATACAAAACCTTCCTTCGTGATTTGCTGGTGGTAAACTTAAAATGTTATTTATATTTTTTTTCCCCACATGCGAGAAACTGGGTAGACTGTCAGTGGTGGAGATTTTCTTAAGTTCCCTTGCATTCCGACGCTGCTCCGTCTAACTAGGGGCAGTATAGCTAGTTTATACGGACTATTGAATTATATAGACTAATTTTTTCTCGGAAAATCTACAGTGATTTTTCGCTAAGAAGTGCCCTGCCCATACGTAACTAATCACTGCCTACATATTGAAACTTAAGTTCGTGACGCCAGGATAACCAATACGCCACTGGCATTTCGACACGGCGACCTCGATAATTCTGTGTGCTGCCTGCATTACAACTTTACACTGGAAGGTTTTGTTTTTAACAACGCGAGAGTTGTAATGACCAGTGCAGCGTCTACTATTGGTAGCACTGCCATCGCCGTTACTTCACTTCCCCTCCCTTCGTAACCGCCCAAGGTCCAATCGCTAGCGTGACGACAGTTACCCCTCCTACCCATCACTTAACTTGGGAGAAGGAGGGCGAGTGACGCTATGGAGGTATTCCATTGGTAACTTCAACATGCACTTAGAAACACCATATACTTGAATAAAAAACACGAAATTGCAAGTATTTCTTCTCGAGATAAATTACCTGTCCGCACCCGAAATGTCGCGAATAAATTTGTAACGCCCCATTGAGTAGTTACGAATGTCACTTTCCGACAAGAAGGCTGCCATAGAGGTATGGTCCATACGGTATAAGAAGGCTACTTTCTGACAGTCAGTGAGTGGCAACTTAACGTTTACGAAACAAACAAAGTGCAATTTACTAAATCCTGTATCAGCTGATGCACGAACGAACAAAAGTTAAAATTACGTTGGCTATTCTGAGTGCACTGCCAATGCACATCACAAAAGCAGAAAATACGCGGGTAAGAAAGAGTTCTTACATTTATTAAAGCATTTTATTTTACAAGGACACAAAACAATGGTTGTTAGTGTTAAAAACTAAACTTCGCGATAATGTAGTTACGTATAGGTGTTCAAAATGAAATGTACAATAGAACGATACGACGCGGAAAAGTTTTCTGAAGTTGTGCTAACTTCAGAAAGTTTTTTCACGTCGTATCATCCCTCTCCAACCTCGCTTTCAACACGTCCTTGATATTAATTCGAAAAGCATATAGAAATATTGCATAATATTGTTGAATTATTTTTCTATTAATTTGACGAAACGACACGAATTTGAAATATATTTCCAGCCCGTAATCTAAGAACAATCAACTTAAAATAATACGCTATCTGTTATCCAAAAACAGCGGCTCAAACTTCGCCGTGACGCGCTGTGCGCGCGATCTCTCGGATATTATGCGAGGTATTACCAGCCAGAAATGAACCTCTTTTTTGCGCGATATATAACGAATTTACAAACAAATGCCAATAGTTATATTTTTCCACGAGCTCTGCATAATTTTTAAAGTAACATATATTTCATGTAAAATGATTTGGAGTAAAAGTCATTTATATTCGGCCGGTAATCGTTCGTCTACGTAAATTATACGCCATATTGTTCTCATGAAACCCATCTCCTTGTTTGTAGAAAGTGAGACGCGTGAATAGTTTTTAAGCAATTCTAATGTTATTCCACGTCACATATTTCCAACTCGAATATATTAGCTATAACGCCCAAAGTGTGATAATAGATACAACAGACCGTCTCGCAAATGTTAACCCAAATTCACTATCTCGGACAAATTAAAAAAGAGTTAGCAAATATTTAATTATTTGCAACATTTTATATTTTTACTTGTATAACCTACTTATTTTTTTAGACAGATGTCAGTCTTAAAGTATCTTAAAATTTGTTTAGCATAACAGTACAATGGCAAGTGGATTAGCTGACAGCGTGTTGATAAAAAATACAGCCCCGACTTGACGGACCAGCTGATGGCGGAAGGATACATAGTCACATGTAGTCAGACGTAAACAGTGGCGCTACTTTCGCAGACCTGTCAGAAAACGGCCTTCTTATACAGTATGGACTATAATTATAGGCTGTTCACGGTAAAGAGAGTCATTTTGTATCCCTAGACAACTTTTTTTAAATAAACATTGCCGTAAGTAATAAATACAGTGTGTATATTCGACCGCTCTCGGAAGTTAACATCTAAAGCTAAAATAAAATATATTTATTGACTATTATTCCAAATGAGCGGGCTTTCAAAAGTGCTCACTTTATCGTGAACAGCCAATACTTGCAGATTTGTCTTTATTTCGTTAAGAATTGTAATAATACAGATTTCCTACCATGTACATACTCCAATTGGACGATCACAGATGTCCGCTTGTACGAAGGAAATAGCACCCCTGGAAACAACTATGCCAAATAACCACATGGTTTGCTCGANAGAAAACGGCCTTCTTATACAGTATGGACTATAATTATAGGCTGTTCACGGTAAAGAGAGTCATTTTGTATCCCTAAACAACCTTTTTTAAATAAACATTGCCGTAAGTAATAAATACAGTGTGTATATTCGACCGCACTCGGAAGTTAACATCTAAAGCTAAAATAAAATATATTTATTGACTATTATTCCAAATGAGCGGGCTTTCAAAAGTGCTCACTTTATCGTGAACAGCCAATACTTGCAGATTTGTCTTTATTTCGTTAAGTATTGTAATAATACAGATTTCCTACCATGTACATACTCCAATTGGACGACCACAGATGTCCGCTTGTACGAAGGAAATAGCACCCCTGGAAACGACTATGCCAAATAACCACATGGTTTGCTCGACGACTGGTCACACGAACTGTTACGGTTCCGGATTATTAGGGCGAGAACACTCGAACAGCGAGCCATGGTTGACAGCTGATTTCGTACTAACAGTCTGTGAATATCCTAGCTACGGTAAAAAAAAAACATCATGTAACTGAATATTTCATGGGGGTTTTACGATAAACGTGGTACACAATTTTTTACACAATGAAGTTTCGACAATGGTCACAGTTTATTTAATTTTTGAAGGGCTGAAAAAAGTACGCAGGGAATATTAAATCTATTACGTATTATCACTATACGTTTTGATATAAATGACATGCCTGCTCCGCGTTACATTTATAACGACGATTTTTCAAGGTCATAAAAATATGGCGACGCTGAAAAATCTGCTAACTTCTAACTGATAAGTCATCTAATTCGCACTTCCAACAAGCGAAAAATTCCTACTTACATATGTGGACATTGCGTCACTTCCCCGCATAATTTCGATATAATATGCTGCGTTTTACAGCGTAGAGCATGGATTACATAAAGGAGAGCGAAAGGAAGTTAACCGTAAGCTCCTTCCGCCGAGTACGGCAGAGGTGGGAAAAGTTGCCGCCGGAAGCGGGAGGTAAAAAACAGGCCTAACAGACGGCGCGGTGTGGTTCCGGTCACAGCACGGACCCAGGCCAAGTCCTGGAGGAGGAGGATGTGAACCTATCACCACTGGCTCCCGCGGCGCGAGAACACGCCTGTGAGTTCCCCTTGCATCACACCGCAACCAGGTGCAGTGTTCGTTCACGGTCAACTGGCCACTTCTGAAGGCGCTGCCGAGTTTCTTATGTCTTACATGGATCGGGGGGGGGGGAGCGGCGTTGCAGTGTTCAGCTCACTCGCTTCCTACCGCGACGATACGGCTTCGATTCCTCGCGGGATCTACCAGCAGTTTTCGCACGTCGAAAACGTGACGGACGTTGTCGTTGGGTTATCTCAGGTTTCCCAACCACTGCATTCCATCGCGGCCTCATTTCCATCTAGGTTCACATCCATATAATTCTCTCTCTCTCTCTCTCTCTCTCTCTCTCTNATTCCATCGCGGCCTCATTTCCATCTAGGTTCACATCCATATAATTCTCTCTCTCTCTCTCTCTCTCTCTCTCTCTCTCTCTCTCTCTCTCTACCCCGCCCCTCTCGGTAACCATCCGACACAAGAAACAACAATCCTACTGAACGTAATTGTAAGTATTCAAGCGTACACCAGGGGACTATGAGACAGTGATATAAATATAATGTTGTGAGAAGAAACACTAGAGGACAAATTCATTTGCAACCAATTCTAATATTATTGTTATGGTCCATACGGTATAAGAAGGCCACTTTCTGAAGGTCAGTGAGTGGCAACTTAACGTTTACGAAACCAACAAAGAGCCATTTATAAAATCCTGTATCAGCTGATGCACGAACGAACAAAAGTTAAAATTACGTTGGCCATTCTGAGTGCACTGCCAATGCACATCACAAAAGCAGAAAATACGCGGGTAAGAAAGAGTTCTTACATTTATTAATGCATTTTATTTTACAAGGACACAAAACAATGGTTGTTAGTGTTAAAAACTAAACTTCGTGATAATGTAGTTACGTATAGGTGTTCAAAATGAAATGTACAATAGAACGATACGACGCGGAAAAGTT
>NQII01000489.1:713128-740744 GCA_002778355.1 Clitarchus hookeri | reverse complement strand
CAAGTGGATTAGCTGACAGCGTGTTGATAAAAAATACAGCCCCGACTTGACGGACCAGCTGATGGCGGAAGGATACATAGTCACATGTAGTCAGACGTAAACAGTGGCGCTACTTTCGCAGACCTGTCAGAAAACTGCCTTCTTATACAGTATGGACTATACATGCCGCCGCTCTGCGTCGTTTTTCTTGCCCTCTCGCTCGAACGTGCGAAGGGCGGTGTGTCAAGGGCATCACTAGACACATGAGTCCGCGGCGATTTACAAAGGGGAGGCTGCCGCGCGTACCACGATAAGCCTNGTCAAGGGCATCACTAGACACATGAGTCCGCGGCGATTTACAAAGGGGAGGCTGCCGCGCGTACCACGATAAGCCTATCGAGACTCGTGCCGCTCCTGTCCTCTGAGATCGAATATCTTGAATTATTGTTGCGAATATGTTCTGGTCATCGCCCTCGCCGTCACTCAGCGCGACTCGGGGTGCGGGGAACCTTCTGTACCGGGCCAGTGGGTCTATATAAGCGCGGGGGGCCTCCGGCTTGTGCGGCCTTAAGAGCCAGGTGTGCTGTCCCACCGAATTAGCAGCGGGAGTGAAGACTGCGGACTGCGAGCATCGGTACAGTAAAGAGTGAGACTGACCGGCGGTACTGCGGAACTGGATGCGTGAGTGACAAGACATTTAGAATGATAGCAATAGACGATTGGATTGAATATGTGTAAATAATAAGTGTGAATTAAGTGACTGTAACCAATTTTAAAGACAGTGATTAGGACTTTAATTAGAATTGAGATTGCCATTCCATATTATTGCGCTCGTTGAGAAAAGCAAATGTTAATAGTAGAGATTGGTTAGTTTAATACAGTAAATAATAACCGTTTGTATTTCATAGCATTATAAATAAATTTAAAAAATTGATACATTTATTTTATTTTAATTATGGCTTCCATACCTCACGAACTCTGATATGCCCTTTGGTGATTTGCAACATTATGATTTTAGTAAGACGAGAAACATATGACGGATTTTACTCATTAGTGGCCAACAAATGTTGAAAACTATGGTCTGCTCTTTCCTTAAAATATATCAAAATACAGGTACGCGTTATTTTAAAAAGATGCTCCCAAAAAAGCTTAAATAGCACTGAACTGGCTACATGTACGAGTATTCCTCTTATTTTAATGTAAGACGTTCTACCAACATACATNGCTTAAATAGCACTGAACTGGCTACATGTACGAGTATTCCTCTTATTTTAATGTAAGACGTTCTACCAACATACATGTGTTTTTATTTCAATTCACCGATATAATGTGTACAACTTTCTTTCATGTTTTAGAAGCAATATCTCCGCGGTGAAACGCACTACTAAATTTAAGTCATGCAGTTTTACGCATGGCTAAAACCCATAATATCAGCCACGGAAGTCTAGCGGCTTAAGGCCCGACTTCACCCATTTTGCAAAAATTCTTCCTTTTCGCGTCATAAATTCGGATTCAGAGTGATCACCGACAATGAACGATTATAGAAAATCTAAATTTTACGTGTTAATATTTTTGTGCGTAATTTTAATTGTGTGTTATCTGCTTGTTGTAAAAAGTCGAGAACTTATTTATAAAATATAACAACGTTCGCAACTTTTTACATTAAGTAGATAACACACCATTAAAAATTACGCAAAAAAAATTTAACTACTAAAATGTAAATTTTTTCATGACCGTACAATGTTAGTAATCACTATGAATCCAAAATTGGGACGCGAAAACGAAGAATTCCTGGAAAAGGGGTGAAGCCGGCCTTAAGGCTGCCACCTACCTGTCTCTTGAACGGCGTTGCAGTGTGTTTGAAATACACGTTTTCCCACGAAACTATTAAACGTGCGTCGGATGCGGTGTTCTGCGAAAAGAACACACTTCAGACGAAGGCTGTTGAGTGCTTTCAATGCNGCGGTGTTCTGCGAAAAGAACACACTTCAGACGAAGGCTGTTGAGTGCTTTCAATGCGTCACATACATTAGAAACACTATTTCAGAGTACTCTCATCAGATACATACTAAACTACTAAAGGTCCCTGCACCGAACATTCCTACACACTTTTCATCAATAAAAGAATAGGTTCACCGCTTAAAGTCCCATGGGTGCACGCAGTGCGACAACAACACTGCACGCCAGTTCAGAGCATTGCGCTTAGTGGCGATGGGGCACTTGATGGGCGTGGCAGTGTCGCCTTTATCGCTCCCGCGCTTCTCGGCGTCAAACGCGAAAGAAAGCTCTATGTAGGCGGGAGCCTTAACAGAGTACATTAATACAGGGCCAAGCGTTTGGAGAAATGACTGATTCGGCCATTTCATTAACTATCACAAATAAGGTTTCCTTATTTTACCTCAAGCAAAAAAAAAAAANGAAATGACTGATTCGGCCATTTCATTAACTATCACAAATAAGGTTTCCTTATTTTACCTCAAGCAAAAAAAAAAAATTAAAAATAATTAATTTCCTCGCGAATTATTACACGAACTTGAAAATTCATCGCGTAATTACTNCAAAAAAAAAAAATTAAAAATAATTAATTTCCTCGCGAATTATTACACGAACTTGAAAATTCATCGCGTAATTACTGCATACCACATTACGGTGAGGACAAAAAGTATTTAGATACGTCCAACGAAGAGAGAACATGCATATATCTTAGGTAAAAAAGTGTCCCCTGTAGGAAACTTCCCCTTATTTCGACAACCTTGGTGTTCTCTTCGAGTACCCTCTTTATGGTTTCCTTTTATTGCACTAACTTTAAACAGAATTAAACAAAACATGTTTACGGAAGTTCAGCACATAATATGTATTTGGACAGTCCTGTTCGAACCTGTTAACAAATGTACACGCATCAAAAGGAATGGGGCAGGAAAGTAGAGAAACTACACTTGAAAAAAAAAAAAACAATAAGCATGAAATTGCAGCCACCTTCTACTGTTGAGTATGTGATAAATAAACTTACAAAACAACATTAACTCCAAAATAAACCACGATCAGGCCGGCCAAGGAAGCGGTCTGAACGCGAGACGAAGGCGGCAAAACACAAGAATAATTGCTAAGCAGTTGTCTACTTCTTACAACTGAATGTTACACCTCAAAGAGTCGGAAATAAAATTTTAAAAAATTTGATTATTCCGTGCACGTGTAGCTAGAATAAAGCCAAATATATCTTAAGCAAACAGAATAAACGGCTACTTTTGCTACAAAGTACCAAAAGTAACCCTTGGAATTTTGGTGAAACATATTCTCAGACGAGACCAAGATAAACATGTATGGAAGTGATTCGTATCGTAGCATGTGTGGAGAAAGACGAATTAAGCATAAAAATTAATCATCGCTCCAACTGTGAAACACGGAGGAAACTCAGTTATGGTTACGGGTGGNAGACGAATTAAGCATAAAAATTAATCATCGCTCCAACTGTGAAACACGGAGGAAACTCAGTTATGGTTACGGGTGGGGTCACATTGATGTTACTGACGGCATTATGGACTGGAGGGCGTATTTATACTACAAACCGATCTAAAACAAAGTGCACATAAACTTGAGTTGGCTGACAGTTAGGTGTTCCAAAAAGATAACGATCCCGAACACAGAGCATATTNGAAAGTGCACATAAACTTGAGTTGGCTGACAGTTAGGTGTTCCAAAAAGATAACGATCCCGAACACAGAGCATATTGTGTTCGATAGTACATCCTCTACCACGAAACTCCACCTCATCACCGGATTACATCCGACAGAGAACTGTGGTGTGATCTAAAGGAAAAAGTACGCATACGCCAACCCTCCAACCAAAGAGAATTGATTGTGTGCGTCTAAGACGTCAGCACTTGCCAGAACTACATATGTGATACCAAAATGTTTCCAAGCCTTAATTAGAGCGAAGGGCAATCATACATATTATTGAAGTAGACATTCGTGTACTTTGAAATGTTCATTTCCGTTTTCTTCTGGGTGTCCAAAAACTTGTTTTGTTGGAAAGAGGTTGCTTGTTCAGTTTATTTTTATTTTCTTCTGGATATACTATATCATTGTTAACATGTGTGAGCACAAATGAAGGACACGATGTACCTAACTGCTAAATACATTATATGAAATCATCAACTTTATTTTGGGAACATACGTTTTTTTATTTTTGCTAAAGGTGTCCTAATATTTTTTTTACTTACTATATACGTGTAGTGGAAGAATGGAGGGGGAAGTAGATTTGAGGATAGGGGAAATATTTATGAACGGCAACAATGACTACACAAGTCAAATTTAAAAGTGCACTTTCCATCGGTACTGCAACACATAACATAAAGATAACATAATAACATGATAACAAAGACAAATTACTGAAACGCTATTGAAGGGTATTGCGGAAGCCGACAACGTGGCTGCTCTATAAGTAATGTATTGAATTCACGGACTACGAACTACATGTTAGAAATAATGTGCTTTTTGCATTTGATAGCTCATTTCTTGACGAAGGTTATACGCTATTCAACATCACGGCACGTCTACGAGGTACAGTGCCGCGCGGCTCATACGCTTGGTCGGCTCCCTTCGCAACAGTCGTGTCCTACACGCAATTTGTTTGAGCTTATATACGTTGGTTGAATAATTTTCATTTTTTTTATTTGGGGGTCAATACTAGAAAGTAGGTATTTAAAAATAGGTTTCACATTGTTTTTAACGTTTAATTTGTAAATACTTATATAAAACACATTGTTGTATATATTAGAATTTGTATTTTATTTTTGTTTAGTTGCTTATTACTTAGTAATTAGGTATGTAGGTTACAGTTTGTGTCTTTTATCTGATAGGTTTGCAGTTCAGGCATAAGTATCACTACGTTCGTAACAGAGAAATACTAATAACTGTTTTTTTTACAATTTAATTCACCGAGGCGTTGAGTTATATATGTATAGAGTATAGAAGATTAACACTAAGTAAAGTTCAACTTTATTTTTAAAAAAAACCTCAACAATAATTCTGTAGTCCACGCGAGCGAAGCCGCGGGCACAGCTAGTTAAGTACTATTCCACTATCTACCTGCAGAAGTGTATACGGAAACGGAAAACAGTAGGCTGCTTACCGTCACCTTTACAGGAAAAGCAATTTGCAAACTCGTAACTCAACACCACAGAACTGGGCTGCCGCACAACAGATGCCAAAAGCAACGCGTAGACCGAGATGAAACAACAGGCGTTGCAAAATTTGTTATCCAGTAACCTTTCCGCCGAAGGGTTTTTATACGTTTTTGTCTAATATTCGCGGATCTGAGATATAACACACAAGCCAGATATGCTAGGGAGAAAGAACACTGGCATTCNAGCCGCGGGCACAGCTAGTATTCGTATATATAATACGATAAAAAAAACATGTTTTACTATTCCACTATCTACCTGCAGAAGGGTATACGGAAACGGAAGACGGGAGGGACTATTGCCGCAGTAGGCTGCTTACCGTCACCTTTACAGGAAAAGCAATTTGCAAACTCGTAACTCAACACCACAGAACTGGGCTGCCGCACAACGGATGCCAAAAGCAACGCGTAGACCGAGATGAAACAACAGGCGTCGCAACATTTGTTATCCAGTAACCTTTCCGCCGAAGGGTTTTTATACATTTTTGTCTAATATTCGCGGATCTGAGATATAACACACAAGCCAGATATGCTAGGGAGAAAGAACACTGGCATTCNGTTTTTGTCTAATATTCGCGGATCTGAGATATAACACACAAGCCAGATATGCTAGGGAGAAAGAACACTGGCATTCAATAACGGAATCAATGTTAGCAGCTCTGTGTTGGCCTACAAAAAATGTAATTGCACTAGAAAATAGGCCGACCAGGCTTGCATTAATGCAACAACCCTCGGTGATACGCTGGCTCCGACAGCTAGGAGATAGGAGATGCGACTGCCATACTTGTTCCCTCATTAAAAAAATGTTTTTTAATCCGTTAATTACTTATTTGGGTCAAAGGAGCTTCTAGCATTGCGGTTTGTTCTCAATTTACTAACGTGCGCTGGAGACACAATCTTGTAGATAATGTAGGTTAAATTTCAGTTAAAATATGAAATAATTTAGGCGCCATTTTTGCACTGTTCATTCTTCATCCTGGTAAAGTATAAAGTAAAAAAAAAAAAAAAAAAAAACATTGGCTATAACTTTTTGTGATGAATACGGTCGCTTAATTCCGACAAAACCTATTTCTTGGACGCCTGTAATGCGGAATCGTTAGGCCCAAAATTGCATTCAATCCACGTGTGATCGTCGATCTTGCCTCGTATAATGGTACAAAACCAACCTTCAGTAAGCAAATGCCTAACCGGAAGGATAAAAGCAAAAGTCTTAAGTCGTTGGTAATCATGTGCCATTTTAAAATTCACAGCGGATGGATATCATAACAGAAACGCCAATAAGGAGGGTTAAGGGATTATTTTCGCTATTATTTTTTGTTACTTCCTGGCAGTTCGGATTTTCTTACTTGGTGTATTATTCAAAAGTCCGTATAATTTGTCGCGTCCTACCTAGACGAGCAGGGTTCTATTCCCGGCGGGTTTTCTCGGGGATCTCCCGTTCCCCCGTCCCTTAATTCAGGAGCTGCTCCATACTCAACCAAATCTCTTCACTCACGTATAATATGACTATTGTTAACAGAAAGTAATTACTTGATACTTCTTGGGAGTAAACAGTTTCTAAAAAAGAGCAGTGTACAAGTAACTTCTCAGAAATGTCTACGCGCTTTCAAGAGCTGAGCACGCCGGTGGTATTGCGGGAGGGGGGTTCGTGCGTGGCAGGCAGGTGACACAGGTAGGCAACACGGGCACGCACGCGACTTGGCTGCTTCAAGCCTGCAGCGCGGCGGCCGAGCCTCTCCAAGGCGGCCACGGACCTTGAGAAACACAATGCACAGCACAAAAGAGCGCGCGATAAGATCTCTGACGTCAAAGGACGACCAATAATCCATCGACCCAACAACGTCTTCAGCTATCCCGACCTTACCGCAGCGGGAAAAGCTTCACCGTAGGCACGTCGACTACGATCCTGGGCCGGACAGTCATAGACTATTCACGGCAAAGTGAGCAGTTTTCATTTCGAATAATAGTCAAATATATTTTATTGTAGCCTTAGACGTTTTTCGAGTCCCGTGAAACACATACTCTGTGTTTATTACTTGCATAACAATATTTATTAAAAAAAAAAAAAAAGTGAAAAAATAAAATATGGCTGATAAGCAAAAATTAACTAGGAAGGTCAAGCAAGACCTCGGAAGTGCTCACTTATAGCGAACAGCCTTGGACAAAAGGCTATAATCACTGCACTAACTATGCGTTCAAGTAATTCTTAACTCACGTCACTTAGAATAAGATTTACAGCAAAATTCTTAAAAGAAAACATTCCCTCAAATTATATGCCATGGAAATAGCAGTAACTCAAACTAATCGAGATAGCAGCCCTTTTCTTGCAGGTCGATTGTGGTTTCAGAGCCATTTAAATACCAAATCACGTTCCACCTATATGCATATAACCTAGTAATAATACCTTAACGTAATATGTAAGCATGCTAACAAATTTACGACAGAACAAGGCTAGTGAATAAATGATACGCCAATAAGCAGCAAACTTTCAAAAAAGCGTACGTAGCAATTAGCAGGGTCTTTTCACACTGAGTGAGGTTGATCCACAAAGAAAATGCTAATGGAAAATTGCCCTTAAAGCAAATACATGAAGAACAGTAACTGCAATGCGAACCACGCAAATAATCAGAACCCAAACAAAATCTATAAATCTATGCATTCACAACCTGATTACAACAGCTGAATGCTAACCTCCCCCACTCTGTTTTACAACACTTGTGTGGCAATCTATCAAGTACGCGTGCTTACGAGAGGCTCCGCGGAACGAACGTTATTGTTCGTTTGACATATATTACGATTACGCATTACAATTTTATCTCTGCTGTTATCAACAGACCTGCCACGTTTCGGAAAAAAAAACTGCCTATATTTCCTCGTAGACGTAAGTATTTTAGAACGAGCCTTGTAGTGGCAGAAATGCCGCGGTCTTGGATTAATGAATTTTTACGTCACTAATCAGATTGTTTTAAGGCTCTACACGACATAAGACATTACTTAGTCAATTTCCCAAATCAAACTGCTTGACTGGTATTGATATCGCACCTGTAGGCTCCCGGTATCACTTGCTCCTTTTCTGCAGTTACCAACGACAAGTGAGGCTGTAACCACTTGATAAGGAAGTTGAGGACCTACTTTCCGTACACATCGAAGCGCCTTCAGAAGTTGTACCCCGTGATGAGAAGCTGATAGATACAACACGTTAGCAGGCGTGAAGCTCCGTCGTCGGGTGGCCTGCCACTGTACGCACGTCTGGGATGTAGACAGCCCGAGCACCGCGCTCCGTCATAACGCCTAGTTTAACAATTAAGCGCGGAAGCAGTGTCATTGACGCAGTTGACTCCTCGTGATATTCGCTCTAGGGTAAGCATTTGAGTATACGTTTGTTGAGAACTTACATGACTTTCCAGCCATTGCACCGCAGATTCAGATGTCACGGGGCGTGTTTTAATATAAACGGTTAGTTATTGCAGGCAGTTTTCGAACACCAGAATTCTTGCAAAGATGCAACCAGACGCGAGCTTGAATGGTGGTTATTTATCTTCTGTTCAGTCATTTTTCTTGTGATTATTTTCTCCCGCCACTCGTAAACACAGCATTTAATTATTTGAAATTGATAAACTGCAATTACATATTTGGACGTATTTAAGAGAGTTATGGGGATTTACGATTGTATTCTTCAATTTTTAAAATCCTAGGAAACTCATCAACGTTCACGTACGATTNCCCCCCCCCCCAGTTAAGTTAAACTGGCGCTGATTTGCCATACATTACTTACTACACTGCTGGTCAACAATAAAATCGCAACATCAAGAAGGACAAGCAATCATAGCCAGATTTATTGGACAGAATACCTACCATACACAGGTGACGTGATTGCTCTTGTCGAGCTCGGTGTGACGTACAGAACATGGGAATGTCAGTAATGTGGCTCCATCACGGGCGGCAATAACCGTTACCACACGACGCAGCACTGCGAAGAAGAGATTTTGGACGTCCGTCTGGGGTATCTCCGCCCATGCTGTTTCGATGCGTGTTCAAGATTCACCCGTTGTGGCCGCGGGTGTCTTGTGGTAGGCCAGTAGTCTTCAGACCATGGGTCGCACGTTTTCGATAGGTGAGAGATCCGATGAACGCGAAGGCCAAGTGTGGCGTGGTCATCCAGGAACCGACGGACGATGTATGCCACAAGCAGTCGCGCATTGTGCAGTTGGTATGGAGCTCCACGCTAGTCCTGAAGATGGGGGACAACAACAGCGATGCGGACTAGGTGCTAGCAAGACTGGAATCCGATGGCACTCCATACAATAACTCCAGGTACTGGTCCAGTATGACGGTGCACAATGCAGGACTCGGTCAGGCGTGCACCACGGTGCCGCCAGACACGGATCTGACTATCGCGGTGCTGCAAGCAGAAGCGGGATTCGTCGGAGAAGACGATGGTATGCCGTTTGTCCCTCCAGGCTCGACGTTCCACACACCATTGGAGCCTCAGGCACTTGTGACTGAGCAATCAGTGGTAGCCGCAGTAAGAGCAAGATGCCCTGATGCTGCAGTGGCGACACACTGTGCGTGCCAACAGACTGATGCGCCACATGCCTGAATTCCCGGGCGAGGATGTTTGGTGTGGTTGTATGGTCCGTAATCTCAGTGCATACCAGATGTCGGTGGTCACGGGGCCATTGGCTTCCTGCACATCGCTCAGCCCGTCCCTCTTCCGACCCCTGGATCCCGCATCCGCTTCATTGAGTTTAATTTCTTCCAACGCGAGAACAAATTTCGTGATAGGATAATCCACAATCCCGACAGACCACGATTCTCCCGCGGTCGAAGGCGGAAACCTGTTCGTATGGTTGTCATGATCATCATCGCGGCATGTCCACTCCGTCTATGCAGACGACCACAATGCCTCTCACCGGCTCCCCTGCCTGCTCTTATATAGAGCTTATCACTGTCGCCATTGTCGGCGCACCTACTGCGCCACTCGGCTTGACAACTATTCACGTAATTTCCTACCCTGCTCAACACATTCCACAATGTGGGATCCTTTAGGTGCATCCTTCTTGGAGTTACAAATTTAATGGCCATCAGTGTATTTTCACTTTAAAATGTACTACTTCCACATTTAATATTTCCGGAACTATTTATTACAAACCAATTATAACAAAGATAAATTTTAAAAAAGCAGAAATTACACATTTATTATTTTCCTGCCAAACTATGTGCTTAATCTACCCAAATAACCCGTTTAATAGAATTAATTTTTAATTCGGTGAAGAGGGCTACAATGTGTGTATAAGTTAACATATATTTATATTGTTCTTAATAGCATTCCCTTTATATAAAGATAATACAATAGAAATTAAGATGCAAATCTAAAATTAGAGTTATTCGAATAATCTATAACAACAAATCTTAACTTACAAGAACGGGTTCGATTAGACAACAGTGCTGTAATTATAAACAAAATCGATTGTTTGCTACAAAGGATGTTCACGGCACCATTTTTATGAGTTTTGCCAGACATTTATTTCCATATTCCAACGCATAACGCCTCTTTAGCTGAACGACACATTTTGTGACTTGACTTACTGGTTCATCAACAATCTTGGCNATTTTGTGACTTGACATGCTGGCTATGTTGTTTCCATGCTCTCATTAATTCAGTTTTATTACATTATTTCACTATCGCAGTCCATTGTATCCGGACATTTCTGCACATCTATTAATTTTTACGCAACATTTTAAGGTTCATTGATGCAAACTATTTGATCTTATCTCCTAAATACGTTTACTTTTTCATGACTTATTCCATAGTTTCAAGTATACTTAGGCACACATGTTAAATTTTTAAACCAATTTTTAATCAGCACTCTGTACTTTTCTTGAAATGCGTGTCAAGGGGCAGAAACAATCTAGTCAAGAGTTATCTCTAGTCAAATTAGTACTGGAACATTACCCAATAATTTGGTGTAATGGAAAACCCCTTCCAGAATCAGAGGCTTAATGACCCTTATAGTACTCACATTCTGGACCGTACGTACAACGTATCACTACCTCGTCAACTCGTCCTGCTCGCTAAATGTAGTGACAACATAGCGATTATGGCCACACACAGGTTGCCACAATTAGCATCGCCTGTTGAAACACTTTCCTAAAATTTAAATTACTGGCCTACGTGGCATTTAACCTGACTTAGGCTGCAGCATGATTTTATTTTTTACGAAACTATCTAACAAAATTTGCACGGGTTTTTTTTTAATAAATAAAACATGACCTGCGCGACATAAGTATGGAATTTCCTGCAGATTATTTTGGAGCAATCCAATAGGCAAAAGAAACTTTCAGACTAAGATGGACGACTGCAATCAATTGACGTACAAACCCCGTCATCAATAAAATGTCAGGGCAATCTCGTTGAGACCCATATCAGAACGCTGAACGATAAGAATATCGCAGGACAGTTCATTGCCACGCGCACAAAGGCGAAACCGCATCAAGTGCTTCAGCAGTGTCGCCCTTGGAGATTCAACTGAACCCATGCTCAATCAACTCTACGAATTTATATGCAAGTGAAGAGCCGCAATGCTAGCGAAACTAGGAAAAATGCTGTACATGTAAGGATATTTAATATTTGAAGGTTAGGATGCGATAACAACAGAACATAACATCGGCTCTCATTTGCTTTAGTACGTTATTTCGGGAACCGGCTGCGCCACAACGAAACTTTTCTTTTTGATTGTAAACATCGACTTAACCCCTCTCCTTCAGCGTTCCATTACGGATAAACAACGAGCATTCTAAGCTAAATGTACTGTAAAATAAGAAAATTGAAAACTTTCCAAATACAAGCTTCTTGTCCGATTCCCGGCGAGACCAATTCCAGATCCTACATGTGGGAATCGGACCTTACGATGCAACTGGTAGGCGGGTTTCCTCGGGGATCTCCTGTTTTCCCTGCCCGAGTCGCCCAAATCACTCCACTCCAAATACAAACTGCAACTGATTGATATATTTGTAAAACTGAATTTTACTATCCGAGATTGATGAAGCAAGTGTGCGAGACTGTCTCATCTTCACACTGTTTGATCCAAACCTTTGTCATCCTGTGTGCGACGTGTTTCGTTGTTTCCTAAAAATGGAAAGTATTAAAAACGTTTTATAATTGTGTAAATATAAAAGTACTCTTCTTTAAATTGAACTTTAACTTACATTCTGTCTATAAAATATAATATGTCATTAATAATTCATATGAATCAATATAGGGAGACAAACGGTGTTTTGGCAATGCCTAGTAAAAAAAATAGTTCTTNTTGCCCGAGTCGCCCAAATCACTCCACTCCAAATACAAACTGCAACTGATTGATATATTTGTAAAACTGAATTTCACTATCCGAGATTGATTAAGCAAGTGTGCGAGACTGTCGGTTATAGTCTTATCTTCACACTGTTTGATCCAAACCTTTGTCATCCTATGTGACGTGTTTCGTTGTTTCCTAAAAATGGAAAGTATTAAAAACGTTTTATAATTGTGTAAATATAAAAGTACGCTTCTTTAAATTGAACTTTAACTTACATTCTGTCTATAAAATATGTGCCATTAATAATTCATATGAATCAATATAGGGAGACAAACGGTGTTTTGGCAATGCCTAGTAAAAAAAATAGTTCTTANCATTAATAATTCATATGAATCAATATAGGGAGACAAACGGTGTTTTGGCAATGCCTAGTAAAAAAAATAGTTCTTATGGAAAATAATATTAACCTGAGCGCGCCCGAATCCGGTGCGGTGTCCCTTTGGTGTAGTTATCTAGACTTAGTTAAGCTGTGTTTGCATGACGTGGAAGAACTTTTAACGGGGCTTGAGAAAAGTTTGAAGTAACCGTGAACAGCATATAGTGGGCACGATATTTAAGCCAGCAGGTAGCAGTGAACCAAGCAGGTTTCGACAGTACGAATCCACTGTGCGCCTCGTAACGTCTTCGAGAACAGTAGACACGTGCGGGCCGGGCCGCTGGTATCGGGTGTATGCGGGGAACCAGTTCGGCGGGCCGCAGCCCCAGGGTTAACGTCTCCTGCTGCCGAGCGCCGACACGGCTACCCACCCTCGGCCTTGTCCATCATCTACATCTTCCTGCGCAGCTCCTACACTAACTCAGTTACAACTTAAGGCGCCCGTCTACCTACAGCAGTTTTCCCCGTTTGAGGCCGACAAGCGCGGGACCGATAAGGGTGACGCTGCTACGCGCACCAAGTCCGTCATAGCCGCTAGTCGCAAGGTTCTGAACTGGGGTGCAGTATTCTCGTCGTGCTGCATGTACTTACGTGACTAAGCGGCGGCCCTATCACTGGCCGAAAATCTGTATCAAGGTTCAATGCAGGGCCCTCGAGGATATTTAATGTGCCTACCGCGATTAGTTTTGGACAAATCGCTCTGTAAAAACAGTTTTCATCTATAGTCGGTTCATGACTGGAAGAGACTTTCTTGAAGCCCTGCTAAAGATCTACTTTCAAGCCTATTTCGTATCNTAGTCGGTTCATGACTGGAAGAGACTTTCTTGAAGCCCTGCTAAAGATCTACTTTCAAGCCTATTTCGTATCCTTCGGCCAAAGGTAAAAAACATTGCCATTTTTTACATTCCACTGTGTGTGTGTACATGTGTTCGTACATGCACGTACCCACTATAAACGTCATGTATATATTATTAATGGATAATCAACAAGCGTAAAGTTTTTAATCTTGGGAATTTCACACAATAGAATATGCGATGCCAGCGAAAAACATTTCATTCTATAAACCCAAAATGCGAGTATTTTGATGAATCGATAGTAGTTGTCTATTTACAATCGATTGTTAGTGACTTTCGATAAATTCCCGTACATCGAAGGCAAGATCATCAGTATTGATCGAAATTGCTACAGACGTTAAAATGGCCTGGTGGTAGACTGAGTCGGGTGTTTCGCGCATTTGTAAAACGTTATTTAAAAAAAGGTTGTGACGGTTTTCGACAGGACGGCAGAGTTTGCGAGTGAAGGATTCTACGTCATCAACAATGTGAAAACAATTCTTATGTGCAAATACTGCAACGTTAGAATAGTGTGGCAAAGGAAAGACACGTGCACGAAACACATAAAAACAAAAGGAATCAGTACAACGAGAAAGTGAGCACAAATTAAAATCATACGTTGTTAAAAACCAAATAGTAAAGAGCGGATATTATTAAAACAAGACAAATAAATGAATTATTATAGGTTAAACAAGATAATCGCACAAATCATCTGGCACGTGTGTCAACCACACCCCGCCAACAACACAAGGAACGAAGGTTAGTAAACAAATGGCCGCGTTACTTTCACCTTGAGCGTGATCATGTGACTATGCAAGAAACGTTGAAATCTAAATACGTTAGCATCATGTCATTAATAATTGGCATAATAAGATACGAGTCTTTTCGACACCCATTTGTAAGCGATAAATTAACAATTACGTTAAAACTTTGGAACTATTTCCTCTCTTTGTGCTGGCAACCTAACGGAATAACTGTTTGTAATGTTATATGAATGTCGCTAACGGCTAGAGTGTTTTTTCAAAAGTTTCTTCCAGTCGTGAACCGACTATATGTTGGAACACTCTGAAACGGTGTTTGTAATGTAAGTAGCGTCTTGAAAGCACTCAATAGGCCTAGTTGGACATTGGACGCACGTTTTATAGTTGGTGGGAAAACGTGTATTTCACAAACACACTGCAGCGCAGTTGAAGCGCCGGGTAGCGGGGCCCTTAATGCTGTCGGCGATCGCCGTGGCTGACAACGTTCCCGGAGTTCCAATCCTAGGTATGCCTGGATGTGTGTCCAAGTTTAGTTTACGCCACCTCCCCCTCTCCCCAATCCGCCAACGTATACAAAGGAGAAACGTTTGTGAAAAACAATTTTAAAAATTAAAGCGATGGGCACACCGCTATTATGGCATAATTGCCTCTTATATTCCAGGTAAATGAAAATCATGCAAGTAGTTTTCCCCCACGAAATTCTCCCATCTCTAAAATTACAGCGATGGCAGTTCTGGTTCGAACCAAAAAAAAACACGATTCCCTCTATAGTATAACTTAAGTTATCATTATAACATAACCACTAAATTTCTAACTTTGAATCGAACTGTGCTTCAAGAACTAAGTATAAGTCAAAAGGTCCGATTTCAAGATCGTATAACTCGACACTCAATTTGACTTAAATATTCAGCAAATACACTTTAGTTCCAAGTATATTGACGCTAAACGGGGGGAGGGGTGGTCAAATTTCTGTGGGGCTTAAATGTGCTATGCTAATGAAACCGTGAAACACTTGTTGGGTTTGACATGCTTCTACTCACCAACAGAAATCATCATTCAACAACTTGCTATAGAGGTCTACTCTATTCAAAGAGATAATACCTTCCCTTAACCACATATGTGCATATTTACTTAGGCAACGACAGGAGTATTTTAATGTTGACATAGAACTGGAAAAAGTAGTTTAACGTCTGAACGTCTTAAAGATATATCGGCCACTGAATTTCTTAATACAAGTTACAGTGAAAATTACGGCAATATAAACACACACGTGTTTTCTGCAATTTTGCATTATTACCCCAACAATGTATTGAAATTGGTCATATTCTTATCAGCATAATTTTTTTCCAAGAGACGAAACGATTCACAGTGAACTGACAGAAGAAACTACGGAGGACTTTCAAAAATTCTCAATCAAAATCAAATTAGCTAACATTTGCGCAGGAGACAGAAACGGCACCGCCCACTATCGAAACCATCAGTTCTATTGTCAAAATTCGGCTCGTAAGTGGATGATATTTCACTGCCAACCACAAAATTCACAACGTTAAAAATAAAGACTTTGCAAACTCGCCAGTTTATTAAATACACCAGTAAAACTTTCCAGCGGGCCTGCGTGCTAAAAATGCCTTTATGTAAATGCAATTACAATTCTAGATTACACCCTTGAAGGTGCTTATGGTCCTGGAAAAAAAATTATATTTAAAAAGCAGTGAAACTATATACGAGGCATATTGAAATAAAACCCGTTCGAAATTCGCCGCACGGATGCAAAATTGTTACCTCTATAGGGCTCGTCTATAACTGATTTGGCGGTAAACGCTACCGTAAGCAAACTGGTTTTCTCTACAATTGAGGGTAACACGCGGGGGAAAAAAAAAAAAAAAAAAAAAGGACCCATGTACGAAAATAAATAACCTGAGGTTGTGAAGTGAGGAATTATCTAAAACGTTGATAATATGAACACACTAACTCAATGTTCTTTGCCGTTAAAATTTTTTGCAAAAAAAAAAAAGCCACATTCCTTAGACTTAATATTGGCGCTACATTATTTCTGTGTTTTTTTTTCTTCCCCTATTTGCTATTTTGTGCCACATATAATAACTGATAGAAGTAAAAATTTAAGAATACGGCGAGTGTATATATTGGCGAAAGTTGACACGCAACTATTTTTCGCTTGTCTATGAAATCTTGAATTCTGATTGGCCAACGATAAACACAAAGATTTTTTAGTTTGACCAAATTTACCGCGAATCACCTTGTGTTTGCACAACGTTTAAAGTCGAGTGGAATGCGGCCAGGGCCAATTATCGAAATGTATTCATGACTTGGTGTATTGTATTATTGCGACGCCATTTCAACGGAAGAACGTGCAGCATATGTGCAGTGTTCTTGAAATGTCGCAGTGCACGGACGATGGCTGGTGTGGCACAGCACACGTCCAAAAGCAGGATCAACTAGTCGTAGGCAATCTAGTTTTAACGTCAGAGGACATTCATCAGAGAATAGTGAGTTTTGAAGAAAGCTGTTAACAACTGGTCACCAATATTCTACGAGTGTCGAGAGGAAACTGATTACGTGCCACGTCCCCGGCCAGACGTGATTTCAAAAATAACCTTCTAATGTTCTTTAGCGAACGTATGAGCATTTTAACTTAAAATCTGAATTAGTACAAATTTCAAAAAGGTATTTTAATATAATACGGCGTTTATTGAAGTCGCACGAGTGGCATATTGCGCTTTATTGCAAATGCGACACTTTGTTCGGCTGTGGGAAGGGGCTGTAAGAACTTTGCACTACAATATTACCTGTGAAATCTTATTTTGCGAGAACACGCGTATCTCTGTAAATAAATGTTCTAGGAATACGACTTATTGCTAGAAAAGGTACAAACCAATTACCCAAGCTCGTATAATTTTTTCTTTTCTACTTTGATCATACTAAGCGTATTCAAAGAGAAGAAAAATCGCATTTTCAGAGCTTGCCTGCGCATTTTCCACAGCGGTATAAGAAAAAGTACAGCTATACGTAGTTCAACCTGTGAGCTTTCATCGCGCTCAATACAGTCCCGCTGTTACAGCGCACCGAAGGAACACCGCACCGCATGCCTCGTGCGTAGGGGCGATGAGGCGCCAGGTGTGCTTGTTTGTGACGCCCGTCAAACTCTCTCGTCTCTGAGCCTTGAAAACTTAAACCAGCTCCAAGTACTTAGGAGCTTTCACTTCCGGCTAGTTAAGCTTTACATTTTATATGAAAATTTACAAATGAAATACGGGCGAACCGCATAACATAGTTCAAAGAAATATTTCTCATGACATTCAAATAACATTAACTTTATTATACATTTAGTTCAGAGATTTGTACGAGAAACTATATAAATGTAAAACTGCTACACCCCGTGTAATTAATTTTTGAAATGCATTTGCATCCACTGTCATCATTTTTCACACATCAAAAAGAAAATTGATGTAATATACAACAATTTAAGAACATTTTTAAGACTCTTGCAAATCATTAAAGAACTTCCCAGCGGGAAGAAGATTGCAGATACCTTCCTTCACCAACAACAGACCGCCTTCTTGAAGGTCACGAACGACTTGTTCCAAGAAACACTGCATGCAGTAAGCTTGAATAAACACTACAATTTTTACTCATATTTCGTATTTACTTTTTCCCTCATGAAATGGCTACACATTTCAAACGGGTTATATTTGAACAGGCCTCATAATTTGCAGAGAGATTCTCATGCAAAGCCCACAGGCGCATATTCTCACTTGTCTCACACTACGGCCAAAATGTAGTGTTCCCAGACAATACAGAAATGATCTGCCAGCCGACGGCACAATCAGCTTTACTTTACGAGAAACAGCGGCAGCAGGGTTGTAACTGCACTATAGATATTCTTGACTCCTGCCCAGACGATGGCAATCACTGACGTTTTCGGCACACCGGTAACAGCAAGCATGACAGAAGGGTGAAGGCTCGGCTCCACCTATAACGCAGAAATTCTTCGTTTTCGTGTGATAATTTCAGTTTCAGAGGTGTTGTTGGAATGTTTGATTATAGCAAATTTACAATTTACTGGTTGTATAATATTGTTGTACCCAATTTTTACTGTGTGTTAATTGATTATATATATATATATATATGNTTTACTCATATTTCGTATTTACTTTTTCCCTCATGAAATGGCTACACATTTCAAACGGGTTATATTTGAACAGGCCTCATAATTTGCAGAGAGATTCTCATGCAAAGCCCACAGGCGCATATTCTCACTTGTCTCACACTACGGCCAAAATGTAGTGTTCCCAGACAATACAGAAATGATCTGCCAGCCGACGGCACAATCAGCTTTACTTTACGAGAAACAGCGGCAGCAGGGTTGTAACTGCACTATAGATATTCTTGACTCCTGCCCAGACGATGGCAATCACTGACGTTTTCGGCACACCGGTAACAGCAAGCATGACAGAAGGGTGAAGGCTCGGCTCCACCTATAACGCAGAAATTCTTCGTTTTCGTGTGATAATTTCAGTTTCAGAGGTGTTGTTGGAATGTTTGATTATAGCAAATTTACAATTTACTGGTTGTATAATATTGTTGTACCCAATTTTTACTGTGTGTTAATTGATTATATATATATATGTGTGTGTGTGTGTGTGTGTGTGTTCCTGACTTTACAACTCCCACTAAACACAGACAAAATCAAGCACAAAATATTAAACAACTCGTAAAATATAAATTTATTCTAATCATACATTGTTATAAATTACTATGAATCCGAAATCATTGCACGAAAACTAAGAATTTCTGGAAAAGGGATGAAGGCGGACCTTAAGCAAATGGCCTCATTGCGCGTGGTGCGTGTGCCCCTGTGTTTAGTACGTTACCACCAAATTATATTCCAAAAAAAAATACCATGCTTGCCGGTAAAATAATTATAAATGGGGACAGCTCAAGGAACTGCGACTGCTGTTTGTGCACGTACAATGCGCTCTCCTTTTAGTAATCAAAATGCAACGAGTTCGGCACTCGTAGAGGTCCAGTCCACAAAACAACATGGCAAATGAAACAATAAAAATAACAATCGCTAGCAATTACGCCACATCGCCGGTGTATGCTACTATGTTTAAAAACCAACCAAATTATCATTTCAAGTAGTTGTGTTGAGTGTACATCCAGGAACACTTACATTAGCGACTAAATACGCTGAAACTTTCAGGATATGTTAAGCGGAGAGATGGCGGCTAAAAGGACTCTTTGGAAGGAAGTCATTACTTCTCCGAATGGACAATCAAGAGGACCGAAAGAAAGAACGTACGTACGTACGTACGTGTGTATGTGTGCGTTATAAATGGTTCGTTTGTTAGCTAGGACGTTTTTACTAATCCAGTGAGCAATTTACAACTTTTCCAATGGTCTGCGATGTTTTATTACGAGAGAGAAACGTTGTTCTTATTTCGGAAAAAGGCCGCAATTTTCAAATGTCGCCCCCGCCTCTAGTTAAGTTAATGCTTCCCCAAAATACGTGTAACTTTTTAGTTACTGCATTCACAATGTCCATGTTCTCTTACATAAAAATATTAAAACGTAATTTTTATTTTTTTTTTTTCTGCGCGAAGACTAATGGTGGGCGCGGAATGGAAAACTGCCGACATTGGCGTGGAAAGACTGGACCCTACATCCCGGGTTAAGGGCATGAACGTCGCCGAGAGAGCGGCGCAACAGACGAGGCTCCGGCAGCAGATGGCTGTGGGGACGTGCGGCACACGTGGGCGGCAACGCCTTGGCGCGATCCCACACGTGTCACGCCAAGAGCAGACTACGGACCTTGACACGGTTGGCAGGTTGGAGCCTCGACGGCTCGGCAAGTGCGACTTGCTCCCGCGTGGAGCTGTGCCACTACGCCGCTCGTCGCGACTAGGCAAAGAAGCCCGAACACACGCGGGTTACTTCCACTCACTGCATCTTACGGAAAGTACACTGAAGAGCCAAAAAAAACTGGTACACCTGCGTGATATCATGTAGTGCCCCCGCGAGCACGCAGAAGTGCCGCAAGACGACGTGCCATGGACTCGACTAATGTCTGAAGGTATGCAGGTGGCATTTCACACCATGAATCCTGCAGGTCAGTCCACAAATCCATAGGAGTGCGAGGCGGTGGAGATCTCTTCTGAACAGCATGTGGCAAGGCATCCCAGATATGCTCAATAATGTTCATGTCTGGTGATTTAGGTGGTCAATGGAGGTGTCTAAAGTCAGAAGAGTGTTCCTGGAGCCACTCGGTAGCCACTCTCGACGTGTGGGATGTCGCATTGTTCTGCTGGAATTGTCCACGTCCCTCGGATTGCACATTGGACATGAATGGGTGCAGGTTATCGGACAGGATGCTTACGTATCTTTCACATGTCAGAGTCGTATCTAGACGTATCTGGGGTCCCATTTCACGCCAACTGCACACGCCCCATACCATGACAGAGCCTCCACCAGCTCGAACAGTCCCATGTTGACATGTAGGGTCCATGGATTCATGAGGATGTCTCCATACCCGTATACGTCCATCCGCCCGATACAATTGTAAACGAGACTCGTCAGACCAGGCAACGTGTTTCCAGTCATCAACAGTCCAATGGCGGTGTTGGCGGGCCCAGGCGAGGCGTGAAGCTTTGTGTCGTGCAGTCAACAACGGTACACGAGTGGGCCTTCGGCTCCGTAAGCCCATATCAATGATGGTCCGTTGAATAGTTCGCACACTGGCATCTGTTGATGCCGCAGTATTGAAATCTGCGCCAATTAGAGAAAGGGTTGCACGTCTGTCACGTTTAATGATTCTCGTCAGTCGTCGTTTGTCCCGTTCGTTCACGATCTTTTTCCGGCAGCAGCGATGTCGAAGATTTGATGTTTTACCGGATTCCCGATGTTCGCGGTACACTCGTGAAATGGTCGTACGCGAAAATCCAGATTTTATCGCTACCTCGGAGATGCTATGTCCCATCTCTCGTGCGCCGACTATAATACCACGTTCAAACTCACTTAAATCTTGATAACCTGCCATTGTTGCAGCAGTAACCGATCTAGCAACTTTGCCAGACGCTTGTTGTCTTGTATAGGCGCTGCCGACCGCATCGCGTTACTCTGAGTGGTTCCGTACCTCTGTTATTTGCATATGCACGCCTATTTCAGTTTTTTTTTTTTGGCTCTCCAGTGTAGATCACGTACAAAAGTCTAACTGAACGGCAGTACGACAAATATACTTAATTTGAAAGTTATAGAATCTCTAAAATATACGTACATCATGCACTGATAAAATCACACAGGTGATTAATACGTTACGTTAACCCACCAATAGCGCACGACATAACGACGCAAGACGTCTGGCGTTCCCTGGTAACGAATATTAAAAAGTGTATAAATGAACTTTAAGTGCAACCTATGTGTAATTATCCCAATCAGTTCGAGCTACTCCCGATCCTATGTTGTGGAAAACGGAATAGGGGACAATCCGTGCAGAACAGCCTTTCAAAGGTTAATATGCGCTGGACGCCAGTGTAATGAAGATAACGATGGAGATATCACTTTTCCATGCCTCTGGTACAAGAAAGGCGCAAGGCGGCACATTTCAGACTAAATGTTGTACGCAAAACCCCCACGACTGTGTCCTAGAGACAGCAACACCCTGACTTTTATAACAAAACGTTTGAAAAACCACAACAGGTATAATAAGTTCAATTAAAAATACAAAGTTGGGCATGGTAATCGCTACACTCTATTTTATTATGTGAAAAGTTATTAAACTATGTCAGGCTGACAGGTGATAGTACAAATGAGAAGTGATTAGTCCTTCACGCATAAGGGGCGCATTGTTTAACATCCGCAAAGCACGCCTGAAAAATGTGGTAGAGCGTCTTTTCGCGGTTTTAGACACAGCGATGCCACCATCATACAGGTGACGGATAGCGTCTTGAGGAGCATACAACCATGCCTCCTCCAACTTAACTCTTAGATAAGTACGAGTTTCAGCAGGTGGTAGATAATGGCGCAAACGTCGTATCCAATAGGGGACTAATCTGGAGACCTGGTATGCCAAAGAATGGTGTCCACATCTTTTAGAACCTGTTGGGGTGATGCGAACTGTATGGGAACGACCATTATGTTGCTGCTTGATGGCTCTGGGTATGCTGCACAAACATGACATAAAATGGGGTCGCACAACGTCTTCGACATATTGCCGTGCTGCCTCCGTGCCTTCAACAACCACGAGACGTGACCGCGAGTCATAACAGATACCGCATACCATAGAAACTGGTGTCCGGGACGTATGGCATACACGAGTCGGTGCAGGACCGTCGTGTCGCCCTCTGCCAGCCACTGCCACGCCAAACCCTGCTGCGACCTGCACGCATCGTGTAACTGTGGCGACTTGCACGGCCAAGTTATATAAGACGAGCTGACCACCCGGCTTCGTGCAGTCCGTTCATATAAGTCTGGGTGGTGATGTTCGCGAGCATGACGTCGTGGCATACTGATTTGGCTCCTTCTGCCTTTCCAGCATGTCGCTAAGACCCTTACAAGCACTGGGTACTGTCCCGCCAGATGGTCCCACTTCACGTTCTTGCATTCCCGGCCAACGACGTCAATCTTAGACCTGACTTCATGCTCTCGCATTCGTACCAGACGTCCTTACCTCATGCTCTTGCATTCCTACCGGATGTCCCGACTTTATGCTCTTACATTCCTTCCCGACAGTTGCTCCTACTTCACATTCTTGCATTCCCGGCCAACGTCAATCGTGGTCCCTACTTCATGCTCTCGCATTCCTACCAGACATCCCTATCTCATGCTCTTGTAATCTTGTTTTCTCAGAGGACGACGTCCATTTGGCAGTCACTAACGACTGCGGACATTTTGCCAGCCAATGCCGATGGCCATCTTGTTCCCTACTTCATGCTATTGCATTCCACCCTAATCTCATCCCTATTTCATGCTCTTACATCCTATGCGAGGGGTAATTTCTCCTAGCCTTACCAAATCCCTGCCACAACGCCCCGACTGGTCCCTACTTCATGCGCTTGCATTCCATGCGAGGGGTTTTTTGTCCGATTCTTCCCAAATCCCTGCCACGACGCCCCGACTGCGGTCAAAAAGATCTCGTCTCTGATTGGCTACGCGAGGCTCTCGAAAAGGTCTCGTCAAGCGAAGGGGTGTGCCTCAGAGACATCCAGAATTAGATTATCTTTTTCCATGCTCTTGCATTCCAAGCGAGGCAGTTTTCTACGAACCTTCCCAAATTAGAATACCTTGTTCCATGCTCTTACATTCCCAGCGAGGGGGTTTTCTACGAGTCTTCACGAATTCGAACACCTTGTTCTATGCTCTTACACCGTATGCGTACTTATAAGTATAGTTGACCATAATTTTCGAACCGTTTAAGAGACAAGAAATTAAAAACACAGACATCACCCCCAACAATGAAAAAGGTGCAGGTGTCAAGTATGTCCTTAGAGCACTTATAAAAAAAACTCTGTGGAGTTACAGTCTATAATAGTTATAACACTGTTAATATGACAGCAAGAAGTTTAGTAAAAACCTAGAATGCACGACGGCAAGAGAAAGAACGAATGATCAAAGTACCAACCACAAAAATGAATACAATACAATTGCGATATGCATTACACTACTTGTAAAGACGGTTTTCCTTTGCTTGTCACTAAACAACATACATTTAAACCATTAGTCGCGCACGAGAGGCTACACTGCTATGTGCTGTTTGTAGGAAATAACTCGCGTACCCTGAAGACACTGGAGACAGTGCATCATCCTTTAAAATAAGGTATTGCAGGTTCAAATCCCATATAGTCCGATCATTTCACAAGTAAAAATACAAGATATGCAATAAAAAAAACTTTTGTGTTATATATAAATATATATTTAAGTATCGAGCTCATCATGCAAAAATCGTAATGATATATATCTCCAACAACATATTTTGGTACATGATCGTACTCAATGTATAATAGTTACAGCCTGTCGGACATTTATAAGTAGGTAACTACCAGGTCACGCAGTGACAACCTGAGACGGTCAACACTATCCATCATATGATAATCGTATAAAAGTAGATCGTTGCGACTACATACATCTACCACGATCACGTACGTTGTTACAATATAAAGACGGAATCATTGGTTGAAGACTTACCATCTGTGACTGCATCGTCAAGAGCAAGGGACACTGGCGATTTGACCTTACACCGCAACAACATGAAAGTAGTCATATGTTCGCCCGCAGTGATAGTCTGAATAGACATAGCAAGAAGTGTAAAGATAATGTTCGTTGTTCATCGGGAAGTGAGTTGTAAGTATTGTAGCAGGACATTCACCTGCAACCTGCAGTAGGCACATGTCTTAGACCATAAAAAAATTAATAAAACATTACTTAATTATTTTTTTTACATTCATTTAGATTTAAAACCAAATCATACACATACATAATATGTTATTCAATAAAGCCTTTAGCTTTGAGTTCATCAATAATAGAATTTATCTCTTCGCGGACTGAAAGATGTCCACTTCTCTGAAATAAAACCAACACCCATAGTCTATCAACATGGTCATTGAGAACCTTCAGAAAATAGATAGTTAGACTTCATGTCACTTTACACAGATGGTTCACGATACACGTCAGCATCTATGTTCTTCCGTGATGAGTAGTTTGCGAGAGACCTCTGAACCAGAGTGCTTGGTTCTAATCTGTGTTTCTTCTGTCCCAACTTCAAGTAGCTCTTATCTTCAGCAACATGTTTGCGCTTTTGCTTTCTAGATGTCGACACTTCATCAGCAGTAGACTTGGAGCTTACATTTTCGTTCTCATTGTCCTGGTCAGTTGTACATTTTACATGTTTCACCTCGCATGATAGCGGAGCATGTTTGTAGTTCACAGCTTCTGACGATCTGTATGGCTCACATTCGTCATACTAAATGTGTGCAACACTCGTATTCCCTTCTTCACACAATGTTTTGGAACACGATGCAGACCTGAATAATGTCATAGGTGCTCGAACCGTCGTTAGTATACACAAATAATAAGTAGGAAGGCTAGTCATAGCATTGTCTTGCAACAATAACTTCAGTGCACATTGTCTCTTGCCAAGCAAAGGTACTTTACCTTTACATGTGCCAGTGTGTCTCTTTTGATTATTATATTTACCAAATGCTGCTACACACATATCATATGATAGTATTTTGGTGGTCGGTTTCTTGAACATTTGCTTGTTCATGTCGACGGGCATTACAATTTGTACTGAAAGTCTTGCCACAGTAACTGCATTGTTTTCCATGTAATTGGTGAACATTCGGTGATGTTTTGCAGGTAATGGTACAGGACATTCTCGATTACACACCCTCAATCAGCATACATCTATTTGTCAAGAGTGACCTAAGTGAAAATTTTATGAAAATTTTGAAAAAATTTCAAAACAAAATGGTTGCCATCGAAATGGAATGCCAGAGCAGGCGGTATCTTCACCGGCTGCCAAGATGGCCGCCGTAGCAGTGTAATGCAAAGGCATAATGTTTTCATTTTGATTGGTAAGGTTCGGGATCCCTGGCTCCAAACCGGGTATTCCTACTACTGTGGTCTTCCCATTCCAATGGCCCGACAACAAAAGACACCGTCCACGGACTACGCTGTCCTATATCGGCTGCATTGTCCCCATTTACTGGCCGGTGGAGGGGATTTCTGTGGTTTGCGATTTCATAACTAATTTCAGCGATCACGGCCAGTGTCCTGGATAAATTAGTGAAGGTGTGATCAGGCAGGCCGCTCAGCTAAGGGCCTGACCACAACTCGTAACAACAAGTATGCATTTTTTTCTAATAAACGTACAAATTATGCCTTTTGTGTATTTTTTTTCGATGCAATGTATTGAATGCACAAATGACAGGATGACAAGAGAAGATCGCAAAACGAAAGGCTTCCTTTAACGACAACGCAAAACACTTTTCGGGAACTAGGTTGAGTTGAGAGATTTGGACGGCTCTTAACATCGAGGTGTTGAGAGCACATGAGTGTGAAATGAGGTGAGAATGGAACAGCACTGGAATGCAAGGGCGGGGGAAACGGGAGATCCCCAAGAAAAATCTCCGACCAGCGGCATCATTCGGCACAATTCCCACTTGCAAAAATCCGCGAGTGACCCGGCCGGGGATTGAACCCGGTTAGCCTTGGTGTGAGACAAGCAGTCTAACCGCTCAACCCCCGCGGTCCCCTCAGGAACTGGAATCTGTTCTCTTCAGGCGCACACAACCTGACGAAAACCTACACGGACAGCGAAAACTGGAAGGGGGGAAAACGGGGTTATCTGTAAACAATACTTTTATAACCGTGCGGATTTGCTACAAAACTAAATTTTTGGCCAATATGATTTTGACCGTGCTACTGGCAACTGTAAGCCAATCGTGAGCCAACGTTGGGAGAATGCGCAAAAGACGAAAGTTAGTCCAGCTCGTCTTTAGTTTATAGTGCTTTAAGTGCCACCACACTGTAAAAAAAAATTTGTAATTTTACTAATGCGTGTAACAGTACCAAGATTACTCTTGTAAAACTATTGTTCGTACTATACTGACCCATATCTACAAATTTCAGCAAAATAGCGGACACTCAACAGCGTAAAACCGTATGTAGTTGTTTGTGCAAAAACTATGGGTGATATAAAGTGTAGTTGCGTGCAAAAAGAAATGTATTGCAAGTTTGAATAACGTAAAACACATAAAACTACTCAAATAATCATAATAAAATGACAATTTCAACTTAACACGACCGTATAATGTTTCCTAGCTACACCGAACTCTTAAATCGGCTCTCAACACCTCGTTGTTAAGAGCCATCCAAATATTTTAACTCAACAACCGAAATATTAAAATTACATAAATTTAGCTCTTCTCCTTAACCAAATAACGTCATTATATTTTGTAGGTTCGTGCAGTTATATTTACTACAAAAATAAGTGTTAAGCTCGTAAGTCAAGTTGGTCTTGTGGTAAGAGAGTGACGGCCAATAATACAAGGGATGTGGGCTCTAGTCCCCGTGCTGGGAAGGTGTAAATATTTATTTTTCGTCAAATATATT
>NQII01000489.1:662238-713107 GCA_002778355.1 Clitarchus hookeri | reverse complement strand
TATATATATAGTTATTCTCTGTATTTAATTCATTGCGTTTGTTTTATAGAAGAAAAAAATAATTTTATCTTCCACTTCTCAATAATGTAAGTTGTATGTAATAGGCTGTCATTTATAACAAATAAATGTTTTACAGATTTTAAAAGAAAACTCTTTGTAGATACACAAAGGATTTTCCTTGGCAACTAGGTTTCCAAGGATTTTTCTTGTAAAATTACAGAGTAGAGACGGAGCAAGTTACACGGAGAACCAGGAAAGGGGAAGGAATCATCCATAGATTGTAGTAACGAACCATTCCAGCACCCGCCTGGAGCGATTTCGGGAAACCATGAAAAACCGAAATCGGGATGGCCGAGCTGGGATTCGAACCCAGGTCCTACTTAACGCTTGTCCGAAGCGCCACCTCGCTCGGTGTGGGTTATTGAAGGGAAGAGAAGGGTAACTGGTGTAAGGGGAGACTCCGAACCACTGAGTTGCGCAGTCCCGCCATCGTCGCTGCATATCGCGTATAGCTGCGGGCGAGCAAGGGTCCCCCGAGGCTCGCGAAACGCCTGGACAAACACAACCGCCCTTTCATCCGCAAGCCAGCAGTGTTGCCTACACCACCACCGCAATCGCCGCTGGGTGATCTGCGAGGACGGTGCATCCCCGAGATCTGGTGGCAGGCATCCAACCAAGGCGTATACAGCCATGTAAATAGTCTATTCGCGGTTTCTTCACGTTTTTTTTTAAACAAACCTTTAAAAAATCACTATGTATGACGCCTTTGATAAATTCCTTAAGATGCCATGTATCACAACCATTTTATACTCCTGTTTACATAAAATACCTGATATTATATTACACTGAACTTTTGCTTACTTTTTATAAATTATAATAATTTATTTATAATTAGTACGAATAAAACAGAGATAAAATAAGCGTGTTGCTAATACATAGTAAGAAATAGTTGCTATGCAAAATATTATTACACCGAGTGTGCATGAATACAGTACGTTGACCCTCTGGTGAAATTTTCTAGACTCGGTAAGCTTTGATTGCATGAGGCGGGGGAATATCCTGGAAGTAGAACTTTAGCAGGGCTTCAACAAAGTTGGAAGTAGCCGTGAATGGGCTATAGAGTTGCAAATCTACCGCATACGACAGAGCCTTAGCTTATTCATGTTTGCCTAAGTAGGTTCTACGGTACTGGCAACGTTAGAACACACCTGTAAATACAAATGTCCACTTTGTTATATAGACAGACGAAGCGCATCATGACATTGCTAGTCTAGATTCTATTTTTATTTCAAGACGGGCCACGGTTTTCTGGACAAAATTATTTATTGCGTCGTTTATCAGCAGTTATTTCACACCACAAATGCATTCGAGAGAATACGAATCACGGTAACGAAGAATAAACACTACTTTATAAACAGTTTCATGCGAATATTCCTTAAAATACGTGTGTGAATTAGCACATGAAAGTCACGTTGACAAATAATACTGTCACCATCAAAATGAGAAAATATGTAACCAAACACATGTTTCCGCAATATCTAAAAAAAGGGGGAGGGCAGACATACCTTGTTTATTGTACGTTTATATTTACGCGATGCACAGACAGTAAATATTATGTTTCACTATGAACAGCTTTTTTAATAGCGAAGTTGTAAAACCGCAGAACCCCGATTCCGGGTAACGTTGGTAAACTGTAAAATCGTTTCGCACTTTTACCAGAAAAATCCTTGAAAAACCCGTAGCCACAAAAATCATTTGTATAACTACAAACAGTTTTCTTATACAATATACAAAATATATATATTCCCAGTGTTACAAATTATAACCTTGCATTACAATATACATTATTGAGAAGTGGACAGAAAATTATTTCAAAATATAATTAAAGAAATAAAAAAATCTTGTCAGAACGAGGACTGCAACCTACGTCCCTTGCATTATCATGTCACGCCATTAACCACAAAACCAACTTCGTTTACGAACTTAATAATTTTTATACTAAACATTGAAGTAAGTACCTACAAAGTAAAGTGAATTTATTCAGTTAAGAAGAACGTATTTACTTCATTTTAAGAGTTCTGTGTAGCTAGGATCATTAACATTAAAACTTAATGAGTAATAGCGTGAAGTGTTTTAAGTTATTCATACTTGTAATTATTTATTTTTGCACGCAATTACACCTTACATCACCCCTAGTTTTTGCACAAACAGCTATATACGGTTTTACGTTGTCGAGTGTCCATTTTGCTTGAGCCTGTGGATACGGGTAAGTATAGTACAAACATTTCTTGAGGTCTACTACAAACACGGCACTTTTAGTTTTACAAAAGAGTAATTTTACAAGAAAAATGTTTGTACTGTTAGAAACGATTTCTCAGTAACAATTACATTTGTTTTTACAGTGTAAGTATTGGTTTACCGTGCCCGAGGTCAACACGCGCCGTGGGTCTGGATCACTTGGTTTCCGTGCGGCGGGGTCCGCACAGCCGGGCGCTTGTTTACCAGCACTGCGCCCTTGGTCCACGTGGGACGGGACAACTAGAGAGTGCCGCCTCCGACGCCGGAACAGATCCCAGAGTGCCCTCCCACCACTCTGCTCAAAGTCACCCTTCAACTACCACAGCCCCTTTCACGTTATTTTCTTACTTCATTTGATATGACGTCATTTGCCTGCTTGATTTTACTGGCGGGGAATATTTGCAACGCATGAACACAAAGTTAACATTAGAAAGTCAAGCACGATTACAACATCTAAAAAATTGAGTTCAGTTGAGATATTTGGACGGTTCTTAACAGCGAGGTATTGAGAGCCGATGAGGGTGAAATGAGGTGAATATGGAGAAGCACAGGAAGACAAGGGCGGGGAAAACGGGAGATCCCCGAGAAAACCCGCCAACCAGCGCATCGTCCGGCACGATTCCCATTTGCGAAAACCCGAGAGTGACCCTGCCGGGGACTGAACCCGGTTCGCCTTGGTGGGAGGCGAGCAGCCTAACCACTCAATCCACCTCGACCCCTTTAAATCTGGGAATTGATGAGCAGCACAAAATATAAATATGTGCTACAAATTTGATGCAGGGAAATAACTCCAACATGTAAAAAAAAAGTAAGTAAAGAATTACTAAAGATAAAAATGTATAGCATGAAAACGGAATTCACCAACTGAACTGGAGGATCTAACTTCGTTACAGTAGCAGCTATGCAGACTAACACTAGCTTCTTTTGGCGTCTTCACCAGACAAATACAAATATACAAAAGCATTTCAATAACTCTAAATAGTCTAGCCGAGTACACCCGAATGGGGATGATTGCTTAAAGTTAAGCCTCCTCAGCAGTTGTTAATCATTTGAGCTGAAAAGCAATTTCAGCATGACGGAAACGAATAAACAGACAGCAAGAATAGAAGGTATAAATCACACAAGTAGTGGGGAGCAAAAATGTGGGAAATAAATCCAGAATAAATTGTAATCATGGATACAGTCGAAGTTACCACACGACACGCCGCGATAAACTCAGATACGGGAAAAATTGAAGGTAGTGTGTAGGCCAACTGTTATGTCAGATGATTTATTACACAATTACATACACCCCAATGATTATAGCATCAAATCTCCCCCGAGTTNTGAAATTGAAGGTAGTGAAATTGAAGGTAGTGTGTAGGCCAACTGTTATGTCAGATGATTTATTACACAATTACATACACCCCAATGATTATAGCATCAAATCTCCCCCGAGTTAAAAAAAAAGGGGGGGGGAAACATACTGGGTTAAGTTACAAGTAATAAGTCCATAATTCAAATTGAAAGAAATATTAACTAAAATGTACCTGTACACAGGACGTAATAATAAAGTGTTAGTAGTAAAAGAAAAACTGAGGACGCTTAATAACTTGTGAACAAAATATTCATTGGTTCCCTGCCCCGCACCAAATGCATATATTGGTTATCATTGAAAGAGCCAACAAAGAACCTAGTTAAGAGTTACAATTTATCTGAGACTAGCTCAATCTCCGCTGCAAAACCGTATCTTTAAAGGCTACATTTCGAAGTGTATAAATCTGAACAATTTTCAAAAACAATTTTCAAAAACAGTTTTGTTTCTGGGCATTCTCGTAATATAGAAGATTCAACGTACAATTAGGTGATGTGCAGTCGTTTAGAATCGTGAAATGCTGCCAACCTAACATAAAGTGTTAAATTCGCAATGTCTGCACGGTCTGGCATGCAGAGCCTTGGGTGCTATTTTTGACACACAATTAATGCACGGTTAAATATATCCCGAGGCGCTTTGCGTAACAGTTCATAATGGTCCGAGAGACTACACAACGGCCTGCATAAACAATCATTCTCTTGCAAAAAATTTTGACGTAATTTTTGCGCAGTTTCTTTCACGATTACATACAGCTTTTGGAATATGACGGTATTTGTCACGACTGTAACTCCATTTTTCAAAAGGCGAACGATTCGCAAGAAAGAATTATTATGCAAGCACGCTATTTGATAATACACGTACCTTCATTCAACAATTATCTTGGAAAAAAAAATGCAAACAGAAATGATTCTCGTGAGGGTGATAACGGCCTCTTTGGTTTGCTTATCGATAAAGTGTATAAAGGAAATGGAAGAGGGTTTTTTTTATCATTACTTGGTTTATGTTTGGTAGTGGTGTTTCACATACTAAGCGAGACGAGGAACTGGAAACGCCAAAGCTGGAAATCATTACAAACAGATTAATACAGAAAGCTTGTGGTCAGATATTGTGCAGTGGGAATGATGTTCCGATCTGGTGTTGTGAAGCGCACGTTCTAGAGCACAAGAATACAAACCACGCGCCCACAAACGTACTTTTACACACTACCCACAACACATACACACGCCAACACTCGCCATTCTTGGAGCAGGGGAAGGAGGTAGAAAACCCCAGGTAAGAATCAATAAACGGTGAACGTAAAAGGACAAACAGTTCGATGTTAGCTTGTCGTTTTATTTATTTTGTCGAGGCCGTTCTCACTGCAGCTGTACTGCAACTTACCGACCCTCCAGATGCGACGCGCACAATACCGACCTGCGCATTGCGAAACATACTTTCAACTGCACCGAAAATACTTTCAAGTTCGTGCACCGGCTCGCTTTATGCAACACAACACTCTCGAGATATAAATATGACAGTGTACTTAACAGTTATTTTCTTCCACTTTACCTTCTCGGCAATAGAATACAAACTCATCAAACGCTCCGAGATTTCATATCAGAGCCCATTGATAAATTACTAAACAAGTGATTTACCCACCGTTTCTAATTGTAAAATGTAAACACCAAATCTGACTGAATTAACAGTCATTTCAGTAAATTTAACTAATGAATTTTAGTGAAAAAAATGCCAGTTTTCCTTTACTTATTGAGTGAGCGGCATTCTCCACTGGTGGATAAGGTAAACAACGTGTAAAAATGGCCGTTAAGTAAGTGTATCAAATGAAATAACGCATAAACTAATAAAACCAATACAAAATACTTTCTAAAATGTGAGTTTCGTCTTCCATAACACCATTTTACAAGATAAAGTATATCTCTATCATTCCGTTTCTACGTCTTTCATTTCGTTTTCACGTAATAATCACAGTGCTCGGTTTGAAGGTTTAAACTGCATTAAATGTGCTGAAGTGAGTGCACTGATAAGTACTAATTGTTTTAACAATCCTAACGTTAGCAACTAGATGAAAAACGAAAAGAAACGGCATACAATTTAAAACTACATTCTATTGATGAGGAATTATAACACTATGATTATACATTTTTAAATTACGGAATATTGCGCAATATTAATAGTACCTATCTTAAATATGTTTATTTCTCGTAATTATTTTGCTAAATTCAATAAAAACAATATTTAATTCATTGCACGCAGTTGGCAGTCCTTTATTCAATTAGTGATTTTTTTTATTCACTGACATAATCGGTGGTTTTCTACTGATTCGAGTAGTTGAATTTCACTGCGAATCAGTGATTTTCCACTGATTCGAATTTAGAGTGAAAATTAATCATACCAAAAGCGGCCGCTTTCTCCGTATTTGGAATAGTCTACAACTTGTGTGTCTCAAGCCACTGACAAAAGAAAGCCGTGACATCTAAACAGAGTTTTCATAAACTTGCATAATTTTTGTTTTGTTGTACTGCGAAGCCAATAGCAGTACGGAACTCCAAAGTTATGACTCAAGTTACCAATTTTCGAAATTTTACACAAACTTCTGGATTATTTCCTGCTGCCTTATATCCTTGTCACTCAGTTATATAAACGTACATCACGCGTGTTACTAATTAACTAAGTTATGTCACTACAGTAGTAAACGTAATACCATTTGTACTGGGAATGGTACTCCAACCAGTCACATTCAATGAACCAGGCATTTTTTACCTATAAAAATTGTTGCAGTATTGTTTTTAAGTAGTACTAGATTACCCGGCCACGCGTTGCTGTGGCATAAAAGATTTGTTTCTATTAATTTATGTGAAATTAATTGAAAGAAGTATATGTATATATAAGTATATGTATATATGTAAAAAAAAAACATTCAGAACAACAAATTGAAATGTTCAAACAGACAGCTGTCAACAAAGGCGCTTCCTGACGCGAAAGCATGGTAAAAATGAGCTTTTTGTACCATTGCAGGTAATACAGATAAAAAAGAAAGGTGTACAAACACTCGAGGGAACAAAAGGAAGGTTTATAAAAAAACAGAATGAAAATTGGTTGATTTTTTTGGTAGTTATACGCGTCCGAACAAACGGATATATATATATATATATATATATATATATATATATATATGTGATGTACCTTCTTTTACCATTGCAATCACATTGAAAACTACACAGAGTTTGCCGATATTCATCCAACAGCTCGCCTAACTGTGTAGATTTTTATTAACCTGCGTGGTTCTGGCACGTCGCAGTGTATATTGACAGACTTGACGTGAGTAGCGGTTGGCAGCATTGCAGGGATAGCAGCAGGCGACGTCGTTGCGCATCAACCAAGCAACTCGAGTAGTTGCTTACTCAGCTGCAACACATTCAATTTCCGACACACGACACAAAGAGGAGTCTGTCCAGCAATCCACGCCGTCTTGCACTCCCTGCGGAGTGGCTGGTTGATTACTAGGGATGTCGCCACCATGAAAGTTCAAGAATAAGCACAGTTTCGCGGCTTAGCCTCCACGGTATGAACCAGCCTTACACAAATCCACCTAAGAGCAGGCGTTTCTCTGTTGGTCGAGACACTGAGTGTGGCTGTCCTGGCCCTGTACTGCGGCGACGTTTTGGATGGAACAAGCAAGTCTCAAAACCGTGTATTTTTGTCAAGAAAACCACTCCTATCTTCTGCAAAAAAAAAAAAAACACCTCAAGTGCTTTTACTTTAATGCAACATTCGTTACACCAAGCCATCGTTCTGTTTTCAAGACCTCGCTGTTAAAAGCCGCCCAGATCTCTTTATTCTCTAACCAAGGCATCGCATCTTAACAATAGTAGACAGAAGTAGCACTATATGCTTACATATCACCTAAATCAGGACGACAGGAAAGGAATAATTGAAACAGAGTAAATTTAGTTTTCACATACAATTCAGTTATGCTGAGTACCCTCTAATGCACCGAGTAGTTAGAAATAGGGTATTGTAAAACAGGGGGACCGGACGTGGACGGAGGGGACTAGCAGCAGTCATGTGGATGACGTCATTTCCCCCTTTGTCATCATAGTGGTAGCATGGTTGCTGGACAGAAATATATTACCGTATCAGGTCGATCGCTGTCTAGCCTGTGAAGTTGTCAATTCAGCCTCTCAACTTCTTTGCATTCGTTTATCCTTCAGTGTTGGTGGTGTCTTGTTTTTATTTTGCTGCTGCTCGCTCCCGATGTGTCTTACACAAGCTCCTGGAAAGTGGTGTTTCTGTAATGGTAGTATATCTGGAAAACATTGTAGACGCTGGAGAACAGTCGAGAATCTCTTCGTCCTGTTGATGTTAGACAGATAGGTGTTTGTAGACTGATTTTATTTAGTGTTGTGTATATGCGAAAAGGGATTCTTTAGGTAGGTATCTTTATCGTGTGCTGTAAATGATTTAATCTTTCCATGTATTATGATAGACGATAAATTTTTCTGGCCACTCGAACATCATCCCCAACATTTTTCACTATGACCTCTCGACGAGAGAAAGAAATTCTGAGCTATGTGTAGTGGCGGTCCGAACTGCTTTTATAGACCTGAAAGTGTGTAGGGATGGCAGAAACGATATCCACTACAAACAGCAGTTTATACGAAGCGATATTTTTAAAGAGTCATTCTAACAATTTACTGCTTGATATATTCGAACGAAATAAATTGTTACCTTGTGCTGTATAACTGAATTCCTCTTGCAAGGGTCATGCATGTGTAATATATGATTGTGATGGTTGTTAAGTGCTCATAACTATTTTCCTTTAATTCTTTTAATTTTTGTATTAATTGACATTAGTGTGCATGACAGTGTTGTCCTTATTGTTCTTCACTTCCCAATGGACATTTTTTCGCCTAACATAATGCACAGCATTCAATGCTCGCGCAATATGTATTTGTTGGTGAATGTGAGTAACTATTTACTTTTATAAAGGTAATTTCTTTTATTAATCTGTTTGTCTCAGTGCATGGCAGTGTTCTCTCTCCCTTGTGCTACTAATGGTTTTAATGCATGATGTTTCGCATGTGCTTGTGGTTCTGGTAATATATAAATACAGTATTTAAAAGAAGATAAATTGTTAGTTTCTACTGTATAACTGAACTCTGCTTGTAAAGGGAAGTGGTCTGTCACACTGGAGTCTGGCGCCACTCTCTCGGCTAATGAGATGCACCTTTCCTTCTTAAAGGAGTGTGCATGTGCGCGTGACAGGTCTGCTGCCCTGAAGCCTGATCTCTCGGCTAATGAGATGCACCTTTCCTTCTTAAAGGAGTGTGCATGTGCGCGTGACAGGTCTGCTGCCCTGAAGCCTGATCTCTCGGCTAATGAGATGCACCTTTCCTTCTTAAAGGAGTGTGCATGTGCGCGTGACAGGTCTGCTGCCCTGAAGCCTGATCTCTCGGCTAATGAGATGCACCTTTCCTTCTTAAAGGAGTGTGCATGTGCGCGTGACAGGTCTGCTGCCCTGAAGCCTGATCTCTCGGCTAATGAGATGCACCTTTCCTTCTTAAAGGAGTGTGCATGTGCGCGTGACAGGTCTGCTGCCCTGAAGCCTGATCTCTCGGCTAATGAGATGCACCTTTCCTTCTTAAAGGAGTGTGCATGTGCGCGTGACAGGTCTGCTGCCCTGAAGCCTGATCTCTCGGCTAATGATATGCACATTTCCTTCTTAAAGGAGTGTGCATGTGCGCGTGACAGGTCTGCTGCCCTGAAGCCTGATCTCTCGGCTAATGAGATGCACCTTTCCTTCTTAAAGGAGTGTGCATGTGCGTGTGACAGGTCTGCTGCCCTGAAGCCTGATCTCTCGGCTAATGAGATGCACCTTTCCTTCTTAAAGGAGTGTGCATGTGCGCGTGACAGGTCTGCTGCCCTGAAGCCTGATCTCTCGGCTAATGAGATGCACCCCTCGCGTTGTCTTGATGGGACTTGCGTCCAGTGCTCGCACTGCCAGCCCCTGGTCGATCGCTTGGACTGACTTACAGGTTCTCCAACGAGGTTAGTTGATCGTACTACAACGTTGGTCGGGTCGGACGTGTTGTGCTGCTGCTAGTGGTGTCTGTACTCTGTAGTTTGGTAGTTTCGTTTCAGTCGGTTCGTAAGGAAGTACAGTAGAACCTCGATTAACCGTCACCCTTTTAACCGTCAGTCTCTATTAACCGCCACCCCGCTAGCGCAAAAAAATTGTATGTTTCCGCATCAGCGCCGAGCCGGATCGTCTGTCGAGGCTCTGTGATGAGTAGTGACGACTGTACTGCACACCTGCACTGTGCGTGAGTCATTGGCGGCAAGGGCAGTGACCTTGGGTTTGCGCGCCCACCCCCCCTTACACTGTCTTCTGCATTCCACTGCTACTGTTTCAGTTCAGTACGGTGCGTGGCTTACTACAGTGAACCGAAGTTTTTGCCGATTTCGAGTGCAGTGCCTACTAGTGTTCGTGCTTTACCGTTTATTGTTGACAGTGCTGTTTATACGTAGTGTGGGTTGCTCTTCTGTTATGGCTGAGAAACGGAAACGTGTGGTTTTGGGACTCGACAAAAAACTAGAAATTATTAAACGATTGAAGAAAGGTGAAACAGCTACAAGTCTGGCTCAGATTTATGGTGTTGCAAGAACAACCGTAAATGATTTAAAACGTGATGCAGATAAAATTGAGGAACACGTATCAAAAATGCAAAACACAGATGGAGATGTCAAGACTAGAAAAACAATGAGACCAGCAAAATTTGAACAACTCGATAGTGCTGTTTATCAGTGGTTCGTTCAAGCCCGAAGCCAAGGGATACCCCTTTCTGGACCCATTATAGTGACGAAGGCGATGGACATGAACAAAAAACTAGATGGCGACCCAACCTTCAAAGCCAGCATGGGATGGCTTGAAAAGTTTAAGTTTCGTCACGGCATTCGACAACTGGACATTACCGGCGAAAAACTTAGCTCAGACAGTGCTGTTGTAGAGGGCTTTAGAGCAGAATTTACTGCAAAAATGTACGATCTTAATCTCAGTAGGGAACAAGTGTATAATTGTGACGAAACTGGACTTAACTGGAAAGCTCTGCCACAAAAGACACTGGCTTCATTCTCAGAAAAATCTGCTCCAGGTTTTAAGATCCAAAAAGATCGAATCACTGCAATGGTGTGTGCAAATGCCACAGGCAATCATAGATTACCCTTAGCAGTGATAGGAAAATCTAAAAAACCCCGTGCATTTAAAAATTTGAATTTGAACGCTTTACCAGTAAATTACTATGCTCAAAAAAACGCTTGGATGGACCAAACGATTTTTTTCGACTGGTTTCACAAAGTGTTTGTTCCCCAAGTAAGAGCTCATCTTGCAGAGAAGAAATTACCACAGGAAGCATTGTTGCTCATGGACAACGCCCCTTCCCACCCTTACAATGAACTTCAAAGTGATGACGGTAAAATAAAGTGTTCCTTTCTTCCTGCAAACACAACACCTCTCATTCAGCCCATGGACCAGGGTGTGATTGAGAACATGAAGCGACGCTACNTGCAAACACAACACCTCTCATTCAGCCCATGGACCAGGGTGTGATTGAGAACATGAAGCGACGCTACAGGAAGGCGTTTATTGAAAGTTTGCTGTCTTCTGACGACGCTACAACGGTTAAGGAGTTTTGCTCTTGTATGTTGTAGTTCCTAGCAATTTTTAATGTTGCCAACACGTGGTCAGATCTCACGGCAACAAACCTGAAGAACGCTTGGAATAAATTATGGCCTGAACCTTCTACTGAGGAATCTGCAGAACATGAGCCTGTCAGTGTTGACGAAATAGTGCAGCTTTGTAACAACGGACTGATAGATGAAACTTTATCAACTCAAGAAGTGACAGACTGGTTAAACAGTGACAATCAGGATGGAGGCTTTCAAATCTTGAGTGATGATGAAATTGTTTCCAATGTTTTGCAACTTGATGACGGTGGTGATCATGAAGACGTGGAAGAAGCTGAACCGGCGCTTGATAACAACCCAGGAATCACCCATTCAGAAGCGGAATCGATGTTAACACAGTGCATTGACTGGTTCGAGCGTCAAGAGGAGGCTACCGGGACCCAGGTGCTTCTTCTCAGAAAAATCAGAAACATGGCCGCCCAAAAAGCTCGACGGGGAAAGAAACAAAAGAAAATGACGGATTATTTTAAAAACTAAATACTGTACCGGTAACGTAAGTTTTTAGAGTACAGTATGTACATGTATAGTTGATATTTCATTGTTTTCTTAATAAAATATTTTAATAAAGTATTTTTCACTTGAACTGGCGTGGTTTTGTTTTTTCTCTTTTAAAATCATTTCACATTAAGTACTGCGCAGCAATCATCACAATTAGGACTTACAATGGCGCCGTTATAACATGCAAGGCAGTGAATTGCGATGTTGCCACGCCAAACACTGTCTAGGTGCTAAGTTGTAGCGGCGCTATTATTATTTCTGTTATCCGTCTATTCGGTTATCCGTCATGGTCCCGGTCCCGAGGGTGACGGTTAATCGAGGTTCTACTGTAGTTTGTATTCTGTTGTACCTGTTGGGAGGGCCTGGTCTTGTCTGGCATCGTATAATATCTGTCGCTCGTGTAATATGTGATTGTGCTGGTTGGTTAGTACCTATAACTATTTTTCATTAAAAAATATTATTTATTATATGTTTTCAACAGCGTGTAGCAGTGTTGACCTCTTATCGTTTCCCATGCACTTCATGATGGCAATTTTTCGCATAACTTAGCGTACCATGCTCGATGCACGTGTGATTTTTTTATGCATATGAAAGTTTCATATCTTTTACACACACGATTTCACCGACCCTCGCATTAGGTTCTCAGTGTTTATTTATATTAACACGTGCGTGTTTTAATTTAACCCTTGGCTATTTGTGTGACTTGTTAACATTGCAATTATGTCTTTATTTTTTTCGTTCTATGGCTGGTTGTTAAGGGTTGCCAATGTTAGCGATGACTCGAGCTTCCGACCCTTGTGTAGGACTGACGATGATCGTTTATATTATCATACAAGTATTTTTACAGTTACCACGACTATGCGCATTGTGCATGTATCACATTTGTATATATCTTGCCTTTTTGCATATCGCAGTTTGTGTTAAGATATCCATTATGACTTTTATTTATGTATATGTTTTCACATTTATTTATCCAGTCTGGATGTTATTGGTCGGTTAAGGGAGGCTAGCTGTCGCTAAGGGGATCGAGTTTGTAGACACTTGTGCTACCATGCGACAAGGGTGGTGGTGGTGGTGGTGGTGGTGGTGGTGGTTGTGGGTATTGAAGAGTGCGTGCAGGCCGATGTGTGTGTATGCGCTATTTCAGACCCTACATGCCTATGGTTTAGAAATTATAGCCAACTATGCTTAAAGAGGACATAAATGACTGTGTGATCATTTTTCTTGTCGAGGATATCTATGTCACGAATCTGGTCACTATCTTAAATGGTTCGAAAATTTCATCCAACTATGCTTAAAAGTGTGCACAGGGCATAAATGGCCCTGCGATCATCTTCCTTTTCGGAGGCGATGCCTATGTTACGAATTTGACGACTATCTTAAACGGTTTGGAATTTACGGCCAACTATGCTTATAATTACACATACGGCATAAATGACCACTACGATTATTTTCTTTGTCGGTGGTGATGCGCATGCTTCGAATTTGGTGACTATCTTAAATGGTTCGGAAATTATGGTCAACTATGCTTATAAGTACGCATAGGGCATAAATGACTTTGCGATTATTTTTCTTTTCGGAGGTGTCTTATGTTATGAATTTGGTGATTGTATCTTAGACGGTTCGGAAATTATAGCTAACTGTGCTTATAAGTACACAATGAGAGCCTCGCTTAGCCATTCAGTGACGAGAACCTTTCGAGATCCTCGCATAGTTAATCAGAGAGAGAATGAGAAAATAAAATCGGAATGTAAGAGTATGAACAAGGTATTCGAATTCGGGAAGACTCGGAGAAAAGTAGGGAACAATATGAACGATGCTGGTATGGAATGATAGAGCGTGAATGTCGCTCCTCACTCCTCCTTTGCCCAAAAAGGAGTCACTTAGCCACATTGTGGAGCCATGAGCAATGTCAGCCAGATTGTGCAAGTCATATTTTTTTAGGGAAATTTACTGGAAAATTTAGCCGTTTTACCGGTACTAGCTGTCAAAATGGGCGCCGTAGGAGGAAAGAAGGGAGAAATAACGTCATCCAAGATGGTTGCGGCTCGTCTAGCGCTCCTGTTTTACAATACCCTATTTCTAACTACTGCGCTGGTTTTTGTATGTACCGTCTGCATGTCGTAATAACGGGATAGCTGTTGCCCAAACATGGCAAATAAATCACCAAAGAGGGACTATAAACAATGATCTCTGAACCCTACACCACATGTAGTATTGGCCAGAATAATTTAAAACCGTAATATTGCATAGAGTTACACAAAATCAGCCCAGAAAACACTATCCTGAGCGTACACGTAGCGTCTATTATTTTTAAATATAACACGCACGCGTATTTTTGTCGGTGTAGGTTTATTCAACGACGCCTATTTTGTATCGAACTTTTTATTATAAATTACGCTTAATGACGTTCTATCGGTACATGAGTACACACTACGCCTCTCAACACATCACATCAATAACTGTTAATAATGTTCAGACAAATGAAGACGTTATTTGAATAGCGCAATAAAAGTTTGATTAGAAATTTTATTTTATTTAAAAGTATTATTGATAACATCAAAATTTGTATTAATAATTTAGTGTGTGCATTCACCGAACACAAAAAAAAATCTCATTAGAAAGAATGGACCAACCAACTGGCTATACTTTGTTCAACTACAGTACCAATATTCGTACTGAGACTTCATTGAAAGCACTTTACTAGGAATAACCATCGAGAATAGCCGCTACACTCAGTATGTTCTAAAAGATTAAATTATTACAGGAGCGGCAGTTATCGAGCGGCTAGCAGTCTGTCCTCCAGCCTTAGCGATCCGGGTTCTATTCCCTGTAGAGATCGCTCCCGATTTCCGCATGTAGGAGACGTGGCCGTCGGCCAGCAGGTTTGCCCCGCCCGCCCTTGTGTAAAGTCGCTGTTTCACTGACATCTCGCTTCTCCCTCGTGGTCACTGGAGCACTCGTTCAGCGTCCTTCAGGACTCTCCAACTCCAATAATTGCTCGTATCCTTCGAGGCACTAACGGAACGAGGCACTGTAGGAACCCATAACAAAAGTAGCTCTCCACAGGTCGGTCTGGAACCTCAAGCCTCTGGCTCAAAGTCGAAGTACACACGTGACCAGCAAAGACCACAATGAACACACACAAACTATCTCCTAGATCCCCAAGATTTAGGACCATTCATTATTAAATGTAGAAAAAAGTACGATCCATATTAATACTGCCACCCACCCAGGAACCACTGTTGTAAAATACGGAGACAAAAAACGCGTACATCCAGGGGGGTTTACGGCGCTATTTATTCGCCAACAGAGAATTGAGGGAGAAGTATAGGTGACGTTACTGCAACCGTCACACACTCACACACACACACAGAGATATATATATATATATATATATATATATATATATATACACACTAANGTGCAATATACGCCGAGCCTCAGGGTGCAGCAACTATTGCCAAACAACGCCACCAAGCAGCATGCCACTGGTCGCTCTGCAGGCCTGCAATTGTCAAACAAAACTAGGCAACTCAAGTACCCGTCCAACTGCTGTCAACAGCCGCCATCAACAGTTATGCATTTTCTTGAAGATTATCTGAAAAAAAATAGTTACAAAACAGGAAAAGTACGGTTGGTCGTTACACGACGGAAGAAGGGAGTGTTTCGCTACAATTTTGTGTGTGATATCAAACACTACACCTAACTGACGAAATAGAATTTCCGCAGTTACCACATACAATGTAAAATGATTTATGTAAACTATTTCTTGGCAAACAACCCAACGCGTTGTTTACAGCAATGTTACAAAAACTAACCGCGTATTCTTGTAGCTCACAACATGAAACGAATGCATGACAAAATGCAAAGTCAACAGACACATACCGTTGCTTAAAAAAAACGCGGAAACTTCAACAAAGAACTTCATTTACACGTACTGAACACAGGGGAATCTCTGTACTTGGAGTTCAGTGAAATCCATTACACGCTCAATAAAACAAGATTCCCGAAATTAACAAAAAAAAACTTTTTAATCCACACTCCAGAGAAAGTGTACGCCCATAAAAACACCAGAGAACAGTTCGAAAATAGCAGCCGATTCACTAAATGCGTAATAGATAAAAATATTACGGTTGTGGGAAAATCACGTAGGGAAGAAGTTATTCGTAACAGGCATTCAAAATTGCCCTTATTTCAGAAAACTAGTTCGTTTGATGACGACATCTGCAGTAGCTGATTTTGGTTTAGTTATCACGTGAGATTTTTTTGACAGACAAGACGCGAGAGAATATTCTTTAGGTCCACGAAAGATACAATGACGTAATGAGCAATTACCAACTTCCAGGTGATCCCCGCCTGCACCTTACAAGAAATAGCATTTTCAAAGCGAGTGAAATTACAACGCTGTTAACATGGAGCGGTGTGTCGACTGTTCCTAATACAACCCACTAAAGCTTCACCGAAAAATGTTTCTTTTTCTCATTCAAAATACTTCAAAACTCCTGGCCAAGAAGCTTAAATTTTTAGAAACAATTTTATAGTGCCGTTACGAGTGTGACCAGTTTTACACGGACGTACTTTGGAAGCAAAACCTGTCGGCCGAATTCAATCAGGGTGTCTACTGACTAGGTTTGAAATTCCAGTATCATTGCAGTATGTTTCCAATATACAGGCTGAGTATAAAAGAATACCCAAACTTTGAAGCTCTATAATATCAAAACCAATCAAATGAACAGTGGAACTGTGAAGTTTGTTTACCATATCTTCATAAATGTTCAATGTGACCACCACGAGCGGCCCGAACGACATCTACGCGATAATTAAACTCATTCCACACTCTTGTCAGCGTGTCCGGTGTTACGGTTTGGATGGCGTCCGTAACTCTCGTTTTCAGATCGTCAATGTTAGCTGGCAATGTTAGACGAAACACTTGATCCTTTATGTACACCTATAGAAAAAAAAAAGCACGGGGTAAGATCCGGGCTTCTTGGGGGCCAGTGATGAAGAGCCTGGTCACCAGCTGCTCCTCGACCAATCCAGCGTTGCGGCAACTTCTCGTTCAGGTATCTGCGAACAGCTAGGTGCCAATGGAGTGGCGCACCATCCTGCTGGAAAATGAAGTCCGCCGCCGCCTCTTCTAACTGAGGAAACAACCACTCTGTAAGCATGTCCAAATAAGGGATTCCAGTAACAGTGGGCTTGTAAAAAAAAGAAAGGGTCGAAAAAAGTGTTTTTAGATACAGCGCAAACCATGTTCACTTTTGGGGAAGCGCGCTCGTGTTCGGTGGTTTCATGTGGAGGCTCCTGACCCCATATCTGCACGTTGTGCCGGTTCGCCTTACATTTGTATGGAACGTCGCTTCATTGCTATAAACCAGCTCAGACATGGAAGCATCGTCTACCTTGTTCTGGGCAAGAACTAACGCGCAGAAATCACGTCTCAGTTCTTTATCCCTCTCGGTAAGAGCCTGTAAAAGTTGTAACCTGTACGGTTTGTACAGCAATCGCTTTCGCAACACTGTCCATACGATCGATTGAGGGATTTGCATTTCCCGGCTAGCTTGTCGAGTTGATTTTCTCGGACAGCGAACGAACGCTTGTTGAATCCGTTGCACATTATCTTCGGACACAAGCGGCCGTCCGGAACTTTTGCCTTTGCAAAGGCACCCTGTGTCCCGGAACTGACGAAACCAACGTACGATACTCCACCTATCGGGAGGACGACGTCCGTATTTGCGACGGAATTAACGTTGAACAGTCGTAACCGATTTACATTCAGCAAACTGAATAACACAGAACGCCTTCTGTTGTTCCGTCGCCATCGTGATGCGGACTAACACACAACACACGCTCATAGTGCGACGACAGACGCTCCCGGTGTCATCTCNGCCTTCTGTTGTTCCGTCGCCATCGTGATGCGGACTAACACACAACACACGCTCATAGTGCGACGACAGACGCTCCTAGTGTCATCTCTCGGCACATAAAGGAAACATCGGACCGTCCCATTCACATTAACGTGTCGAATGCGAGCTCGCTACCCCCTCATCACCTNCTAACGCCATCCAAACCGTAACACCGGACATGCTGACAAGAGCGTGGAACGAGTTCGATTATTGCGTAGATGTCGTTCGGGTCGCTTATGGTGATCACATTGAACTTTTATGAATGCATGGTTAACAAACTTCATGGTTCCACGGATCATTTGATTGGACAATCAATGTTGTAGGTTGTTTGGTTTTGATATTCTATACCTTCAAAGTTGGGGTATTATTTTATACTCATCCTGTATTTACAGTATGGCTTGTGCGACGTTTTTTTTGTGGTGTTAAACAATCTTACACAATGCTTTCTGCTGTAACCACAATTTGTTACCACAGTCGTACTTGAACGGCGCGGCGTTATATGGCCATATACCGTTCAAAAAAGTTTGCAAATCCATTTTACATTTATTTACACGCAGGTGCCTTTTTACGAGGTAATTTGGTGGTTTTGATTTAATTAAGACAACTACCAAAAAATTCCAGTATTTCCAGTATTTCGAGTATCAATAGACGTTAACTTAAGGTAACGGTCTGTGAACCGCGCTGGTACTGTGCCCCGACGACTTGCGACAGTAATAAAGTTACAAACAGACGGTCCGCACGAGAGAGAGAGAGAGAGAGAGAGAGAGAAAGAGAGAGAGAAAGAGAGAGAGAGAAAGAGAGAGAGCAATCTGTCAGTTGGCGAACGGCAGATCGCTGCGACGGCGGAGAAGGCCAGTTTACACCGTCAGCCACATGCCGCGCCCCGGCACGTGACGTATGCTGCAACAGCAGACGTGCTCCTCGCGACAACACCGCCGCCCTCCGCAGCGAGTGTGTATTAACAAGGAAGGCGTCAACAATAACAATGCTGATCATGACAACTTGACAGGTGGTTCACGCGATTAACAGCTTGAGCAGCAAATTGAAATATAAACGGAAATACGTGTTTAATTAAACCTGTTTCTGCTTTTAGAATTTTTTTTAATCAGCAGGCCAACAAATCTCGAGGTCCGTTGTTTGAAATAAAATGTGGAATATATGTCCATTGAGGAAAACCGTATTTCTATTTTTAATACTTTTCTACTAGGCAATAGAACTTAACCATTAAGCAATTAGCAAATCAATTGTGTGTGCTTATGTGTGAGCCTATTAAATAGAAAATATATTATGCATCGGTCCTGCGGTTAAGTTCAGAGTGTGTGAACTGCCTGAATGATAATCAATTCCCATACCCACATGGCCTTAAAAAAGGAAGAACACGAAATATATATTCCAGTGATTACACACGGAACCCTCATAAAATTTTTTAAGTAACGTTAACTTCGGGAGGAAAAAACTGAAATAGCTTACTCGAGCGATGCAAGTATTGTTATTATATTTGCGTCAGACTCTCTTCTTCCGTCGTAAAGGACGTAGTGGACATAACCTGTGATATTACAACAACCAAAATACAAACATCGCAGTCCACTGTTGATATTTGTCACATGTGAGATGCAGAACTAGCAACAACGTTGCTAATGCCAAATGATGCCAATGATACAAAGTAAACAGTGCAAAAGGGGATGCGATAATTGCTGACACTGTAGCCATTTGCAAGGAGAGTTTAGAATAACAGTGGGACTATCAGGGCGGTAAAAACTTCGCGTGGTTCGTTAACTACGGGACGACAATTAACTAACGCACAGCTCACGGAAGCGCTACTACATATGATTTTTTCAGACTACGAGTGTTTTTTTAGCCAATGGCAAAATTTAATTACTTGCTAAATAACCCCAGTGTCGACATTTATACACATAATTGTTTAAACATTTTTAATTTGAAAATTTCCTGCGTACTTAATAGGAACACTAAAAGGTCAGAGTAGCAAACATGTATTTTAATCCGTATTTGCTTAATTAATATTGTAAATGACACCAACTCACCATGAGATCCTAATAATTTGTAAAACCTATACTCCAAATGCAATTGTGGAGCTTTCGACTTCATTGGTTCCTGTAAATATAACAAACTTGCAATTACGATTTTGTCCCTGCTTATTTCACTAAATATCAGAATAGGTTTTCCCCCCTCTTGGCTGATATCGTTAACATGCTACCTGGTATGGGGATGGCAATTTCCCTTGATATAATTTGCTTAGGGCAAAAAATTCGAATTAAAAGTCGTTTTATAATGTACCTTTTTACCACTACTACAGTTCATTTCAATGTACAAAAAAGCATCCTGATAGCCCATTTTAAATTAACTTTTAATTACAGTATTTAATGCATTTATTACCAATAAAAAATTACACAAATCTCAATATACAAGTTTAATGAACCAAAATGGCAACTTTTACACCAATTAGTAAACATTTCTTACAGGTGATTTGTTATTAAATTGATTTGGTCAACGTCAATAAAGGAGTACTTACCATTTTAATAGCCACGTGTTCATTGTTGTACAAGTTCTTTCCTGAAACAAAGAAAATAATAAAATTAGCACTAAAAATGAGATAATCATTAAGCATCTCTACCGCTACTGCAACCACAGCACATGGAATAAAGGCCTAAACAAGGTACATGACGCACAACACCAGTGCAAAACCCACAGCAATTTGTCCACACATCCACACTAAAATTAATTACTCTGGCATTCATCAAAAATTCAATATAATACCATAAAATAGCAAAAATAAATGTAAAACAAAAATGTTTCACGTTACACAGATGTGACTCGGTAGCCTTCATGAAAAGGCAGAAATGCCCGTACATCCTAAAGAGCATACGGGCTGTTAAAGGCAAACCACTAAGTACTAAATTATAGGTGCTGTACCATGTTTATATTCCTGTAAGTAAGTATATTGCTTTAATTCGGCGAGCTCTCTGCATACTACATACACTGCATAATATATGTTTTGCTTATTAATACCACCTAACGCATTTCAAACGTTCTATATTATTTATTACCGATATAAGGTTCCCAGATGAATTTACATACCTGACCAAAACACACTGAAAAAAAAAATTGTTGTAGGAACCCTATTCTGTAGCCGTTACCCTCCAAGACTGTTAAAATAGGGACAACAGTCTGTTTGGTTGTGGCTACCCTACGAATATTGTTAAAGGTATATGGTAACGCCTTAACTTAACATATTGCAAAATGTTAGTGCGTGACAAATCAGTGACGTCATTACTTTCTACAGAATAGAATGATGCGATAGCAAACTAGTAGGGTTCTGACTACAATCCAGTATGATATTCCCTACAATGCTGATCTGATACCGCTACACAGCTGATTGTGCACCCAGCGGTAACAATCTGTTCTGTTGCCTCAACTAAGCTGCAGGGTGGCCCCAGCAATAGTGTATGGTAATCCTGCTATGTTGCCTTTACTGAGCGGCATGGTAGCTCTAACCAGCTGTGTGTTCTATTGTAACCCTCGTCGGCTTACGGGATGCGCTGCTATCTGTACTTGTTTTACACAACTTGAAAAATTCCCCGTGGAAGCAGGCAACCTAGAACTGCCGGACCTTGTGTTGATAGACGGACGCCTTAGACCGCTCGGCTATATCAGTTATGATATTAAAGTTTTCAAATATTTGTTTTACATTGTTAATTTTTTTTTAACATGTCATTTTAACGTGTCTGCAGACTAATCTCGACGTAACGAATCCACATGAGTTAGCTCATTTAGTTAATAAAATAATGTTTCCTTTACTTTATATAGGTTTATATTACACCACATTGGGTGTCATCTGATACATAATATTTTTACGTGTAAAGTTTGTGTACATAGGTTTTCCTTTGACATCAGATAATTTGTAGTACCAATAGAAATATGGCGTTAGTTACATCATTGTTATGTCCTGTTTGTGTGATATATTGTTGCTATTATTACATTTAACGACTAACATGGCGGTGTCTGTAAACACTTTAAAGGGTGCACAGTGCCCACGCAATTGGCCAACAGCCTCCACTAAATAAATATTACTTCACAATAACAACATTTTCATATTTATCTTCTATATTGTCAATTCTACTAGCTCTGCAATCTTAAGAGAGCCGGAGGGTACCTCCAACAGTCCACGACACTGTTGTATCTACCATACTTTTCCTGTAAACTTTTGAGAAAAAAAAAACTAGGTGATTTCTACAGAACATTCTGTTGCGGTTACCAAACAGCACTGTTTGGTTTAGATTATCTTGTTATGTTATCGTAACAATGCTGTAATATTGTGTTCACAACTACAGGGGATGGACAAAATAATATGAATACCTGACATATACACAATATTTATTTATTTATTAATAAGGTGTTGGGCCACCGTTTACTTTTAGAACAGCTGCAATTCTTCGCGGAATAGATTCATAGAGTGCCTGAATAGTTTCCAACGGAATGTTGTCCCATTCTTGTACCAAAACATCCACCAATTGCTTCAATGATGTTGAAGATGGAAACATGCTCCTCACTCTCTGCTCTAAAACTCCCCATAACGGTTCAATTATGTTGAGGTCTGGCTCCTCAAACCAAGACTGAACCTTTCTGGCTGTGTGTATGGGCGCATTATCATCTTGGAATATGGCAGTGTTTGGCAGCAATATGCTAGTCATAGTAAGAACTTCATCATTGAGGATGTCGAGATATTCATTCGTAGTAATCCTGCCAGTGATGTGAATGAGAGAACCAGCTGAATAACACGATATAGCCGCCCAAATCATAACGGAACCTCCCCCATGCTTGACTGTAGGAAGCAGGCAGTCTGGATCATAGGCTTATTTTTGGGGCTCTCCATACATAACCCCGGCCGTTTGTAGGAAACAATGTAAACGATGATTCATCGGACCATACCACATTCTTCCAACCATCAAGTGTCCAGGTTTTATGATCGTGGCACCACTTCTTTCGCAGCTTAGCGTTGGCTTCCGTTATAAAGAGTTTCGCGATTGCAGCCGTTCCATGAATGTTAGCTTTGTAGAGCTCCCGCCGTACTGTTTTTGTCGAAACAGTATTACTCAAGTGAGTGTTGAGTTCTGCTGTCACTTTTGCCGCGGTAGTTTTATGTTGTCTGGCCACAATTATTTTTAATCTTCGTCGGTCTCTGTCAGTTAACTTTGGGTTTCGCCCACTATTCCTCTTCACCGGTGATGTTTTACCATGTTTTGTATATGCTGTCATTACCGTGGATACTGTCGCTCGTGAAACGTTAAACAATTCAGCTGTTTTCGTCACAGACGCTCCCGCTAACCGAGCACCAACGATTTGCCCTCTTTCGAAGTCTGAGAGATCACACATTTCACCGATCGCTTGTTTTAACCGTCGCGGAACAAATATAACACACTGAAAGATAACCTACAAGACTTGGCACGTCAACTGTGCAATACATACGCATAGCATTATTTACACGGAAGCAGTGTTGCCAACATGCAACAAAATGTACTATATTGCATGGTGTTCATATTATTTTGTCCATCCTCTGTATATTTATAGTTCCTACTACAGAAAACACTGTTCATGCCACAAAAAAGATAATTCCCATATCAGAATAATTTTCAACAATATTTAGATTGTTCTGCTAACAATTTGGATTTTAAAGTATTACAGAACATTCTGTTACTGGTAGCCTACTAAAGTTTAGTTGTCTCTGCCATAAAATGCGATAATAACTGCTGTTAAATTCTCTCTGTTGATTTCTGTCAGTGCATGCACGGAAAAGTCACACACTACGTATTTTCATGACATAATTCTGCAATGCGATTAACTCATTAACGGGAAACCGGGGACAGTAGGAAACTTGCACGCTCTTCAGAAAGGCCGTGTTACAAAATAAACTAAATCCATGTACTTTCATGTGGTCTTTATATTACCGTACCAGTTTACGGTGTACACACGCATATAATTAATTTTCTCTCTTCAAAAATGGGAAAAGGCGGGAGGGGGGAAGAGTAACAGATGGGAATAAACGTTACGGTAAGTTTACGTTATTTTAAAATATAGACCTGCAAATCCTTTCCCCTCCGAATTCATTTCATTTCATTTCATTTAACTGCCGCNAACAGAATAATTTTCAACAATATTTAGATTGTTCTGCTAACAATTTGGATTTTAAAGTATTACAGAACATTCTGTTACTGGTAGCCACTAAAGTTTAGTTGTCTCTGCCATAAAATGCGATAATAACTGCTGTTAAATTCTCTCTGTTGATTTCTGTCAGTGNACTAAAGTTTAGTTGTCTCTGCCATAAAATGCGATAATAACTGCTGTTAAATTCTCTCTGTTGATTTCTGTCAGTGCATGCACGGAAAAGTCACACACTACGTATTTTCATGACATAATTCTGCAATGCGATTAACTCATTAACGGGAAACCGGGGACAGTAGGAAACTTGCACGCTCTTCAGAAAGGCCGTGTTACAAAATAAACTAAATCCATGTACTTTCATGTGGTCTTTATATTACCGTACCAGTTTACGGTGTACACACGCATATAATTAATTTTCTCTCTTCAAAAATGGGAAAAGGCGGGAGGGGGGAAGAGTAACAGATGGGAATAAACGTTACGGTAAGTTTACGTTATTTTAAAATATAGACCTGCAAATCCTTTCCCCTCCGAATTCATTTCATTTCATTTCATTTAACTGCCGCTTACTGTTGAAGTTATTCTTAACAAAACACAAACAATGAATGTTATATAAATATAACCAACCGTAAGTTGTCGGTTTTAAGAGGGGGCCCACCCCCCTTTTTTTCACCAATTCCGGAATACCAAAAAAGTAAAATGTGTTCAGTGCAGTTGTATTGCAGTACGTTCGATCAGCCAAATAATATTTTAAACATACTTTAAAAGAATTATATACGTTTGCTTCAGATATGGAAAACATGTACAGGATTTTGACAAATAAACCATCAAAAGTTTCTTATATTTCCATGTTTAGTATATGGTTTTCTTGCAAGGTGTATTTACCAAAGCATTCAAAATGAAAATAAGCTTTAACTTCAATTAAAGACAGACCCTTATTAAATTATTTTGAAAATATTTTTGAATGCAATTTTATTTAAATTAATTCTAGAAAAAGAATTATAGTGTTACAACATACATGCATTATTTTCTCATATGCAACATTAATCGTAAATTTGTGACAATTTAGATAGTGTGCGTACTACTTGTTACCGAGTTCTCCATGTTGCAGTATAGCCAAGTGCAGTGCGTCACTGGAAGCCACTCTCCTCCTGCTTCAAGAACAATGTTTAGTCAATCTGGGCGAACGTGCACGTCCGAGACCCACACAATTATACCCGATATAGGACTAAACTTTACCACTTCCCAATTCGCTTATATCGGTACGATTTTTGTTGCTTTGTGCCGATAAGCCTGGCCAGGGTAAAAAAGGACTAAATTGGCTTACGTTCATCGCTTGCAGGGTTTTTAGAGAGTGAGTGAAAGAATTTGAGCCGTTTTTAACATCGAGGTCTTGAGAGCTGATGAGGGTGAAGCGAGGTGAGTATGGAGCAGCGACGGAATGCAAGGGCTGAGGAAACGGGAGATCTCGAGAAAACCCGCCGACCAGCGACATCGTCCGGCACGATTCCCACATGCGAAAATCCGGGGGCGACCCCACCGGGAATCGAACCCGGTTCGCCTTGGTGGGCGGCCAGGGTTTAAAATTCACAACCCCCCTGGTACCGTTAAGATTGTATTTTATTTCAACCAACTACCCCAAATAAATCGGCAATATGACAATTTTATGTTGGTTTACGTAGGTCTCACGTGTGTTAAGTGACACCGGGAACTCCTTGCGTAACGTATAAGATAACTGGTGACCTTGCTGCCATGGTTCACGAAGTAAACGGTTACGTAACTGGTGGCCTATATAGTTCCTTGTATCAAGAACGTACAACGAAGTTCTAATTCGGAGATGTGAAGTACACCTGACTGAACTGCGACGGTACATTTACACGTAAAGAAAAATGAAGAAAGTAAAGTTTTTCTCATAGATCGATTGCTGCTGCATGTATAACGCAATATTTGCAGATATCAGCTTAACTGATAAGATCACTCGCCGTCAGTGATATCCACGCGATACGACGATTATTACACGGCAATATCAACTGAATATACAGCTGAAAGAGGCACTGGCGTGGGATATTCTTAGCCTACAGCAGGAACTGGTAAACAGCGCGTACTGCTCTTGTGTTTAACAGATCCGAAAGTCAACAGACAGATGAGCCAAATGCTCGCAGCGCTATAGCTATTCATTTCGTTAGTTCAAACAAATTTACAGTCGTTAAAACATGGCTGGTAGAAATCAACAGACGTCTTTAGAACATGCGAAAAGTCACAACCCTAGTTTACGTAACACACAAATCTATTTTAAAATTTCCTCAACAAGTATGCATTAAATAAGGCAGAAGGGGGGAGGGGGGATCGAATCTAGTTTCCTTGCAAGGTATAGCAGATAAAAATAAAATATTTTTTTTTATATAGCCGGAAACTATTTTGAGCCCTTTTCATAGAAAGTAACGCAGTCAGAAAGTTACGGCACGCGAATCTTCAGAGAATAACGTACGGCATTACCCTACTGTGTAAAATACCCGGCACACATTCCCCCTGCATGCAGGCATGCAACCACGCGGCACAGAGTATCCGCGGCACGTGTATTCTAAAGACACGCAAACACAACTGCATGAGAGAGCGCTACAGGTCACTGGAGCGGAGATGTTTCAGCGGCTCTTAAAAACGGGTTCTTAAGAGCCGATGAAGATGAAGCGGAATGAACATGGAGCAGCGCCAGAATGCGAGCGCGGGGGAAATGGGAGATCCCGAGAAAACCCGCCGACCAGCAGCATCTTCCGGCACGATTCTCACGTGCGACAATCCGAGAGCGACCCCGCGCGCGGCCCTTACATTTTTGTGGCACAGTTGTTTCTCGTCAGCACAGTTGTTTGCTATGCTGTCCCCCGCTTTAACCATATTCTTACGAGAATGTGCATAGCATCGTATAAGTTTACTTACAGATATATTATATTCATACAGCTTATAAATTAAGTCGTAATTACTTATTTACCAGTATATTATTACATTTCATCAAACTGCATCAATGCATAGAAGTAGTCCGTGCAACAAATGAATTTGCTGTGATCTCAGAAAGCACTAGGATTACATTCAATGCTACCGTGCCCAATATTTTATGTGCGGGGAGTAATTTGTAACGCTTGACTACAAGTTTGCAAGAGACAAGACTTAAAAAAAAACACTCAGTGGGTCTATAACTGTCATTGGGCTAGTTATCTGACTAATTGTGGGTTATTTGTGGAGCCAACATGATTTGACATGAAGTGCAAAACAAGGGACGACACTAAAAATAATGGATTAATAACACCAAACTTGATAAAACACTAAATACGAAATTTAATAGGTAGTTCAAAACCAGTTACGCTGTAATTTCGTCGTCTTACTGATGTTGCGCGCGTTAAATAATCCATCAGAGTTAGAAACTGTTACAGATAAGCAAAGTTCGAATATTTAAGATAAAATACGAGCAGGAAACTATCACCAGACTTAATATATCTAAAGAGTAATGAATATAGTAGAGTAAGTTTGGCTTCTCTTAGAAGTACTTGTTTTTTTACACAAAGCACATTAGCGCGCACCATGAGATGAACATCTAAAAGAGTCGCAAATAGTGTGTAGGGTATTCCTGAGGGTCACTGGGGCTGCAACGTCTTAATCCATAAATCTTGAGAGAGAGAGAGAGAGAGACCGCCACCATTTCAGTCCTACTTTTATGTCAAAAAGTTTGAAAACATAACTCTTGTTTTTTTATTATTAGTCAGCCCAACACTGTAAATTTCTTAACATTATGATGTGCATGATACCAAGATGCTCTGAAAATGTTACCTCAAGGGCACTGGCACAGTATTAAATATGAAAATCAAATAGTGTTATGTTTTAATAGTAATCATTTAACTGCAATGAACTTACTACCAATAACCACTGCATCACCTGGCAGATGCAGACTTTTGTGAAATGTGAGATTGATAGAATACTACTAATGTACTCGGTGCAAAAATCAAACGTTACATACCTTAATAGAAAAATATCCTGAATAGGAATTTTGTTGAATTATTCTTACACTTTTCTAGTGTTTCATAGCTTTACACATAGCAAGGTAAATTCAACTGCATAATTTCAGGCAAGCATCTCAGACCGACCATATAGCAGCACAGCAAAAGGCAACCCCCCNTTTCTTCGCCTCCAGTGCCAGGCGTCAAGTCATCGACAGAACTTAACTTAGCTCGGTTCTACCTCAGCGGTCATTTCAAATCTAAAGGTCCTGGTACAACTGGCGGTTGGTGGTGGCTGTTTCCTGTTCGCGTGCGATGTGTTGCATGGCGTCGGCGTAAATTGTTTCACGGCCATCTAAACAGATAGTAGTCAATTCTTATGAAAGGCGTATCGAGTTTTTTAATTGAATATTGATGGAATTTGATTTTTTATTTTTTTTTAAGCGGACAGAAGTCTTATTGCTAAGATTTTAACGGTTTCTTTTAAATAAAGAGCACTAAAGTAAGCCATATTTAAAACATATGTTGTTTCGTTATGCTGAAGATTAATGTAACTCATTTTGTAAAAAAAAAAAAAATTATATTCACATAGTTGATTAAAATTAGTCCGTAACCATGCAATCGCTTCACAAAAGTCTGCAAAAACGTTATTTGTGCCTCCGAGTGTTCCTTCAAATAGAATAGAGTCGTAAAATTTAATGTTTATTTTATAACACGTGAGATTAATATTAAATATTGCTTGTTGCTGGGTAACAGCGTGTATAATCTTAATATCAATATTTTTACTTTCACGAGTATGTTCCTTCATTCCTAAGCTTTCCCAATGTTACTGGTTTATATCAGGATATCTATGCCCTAATAATGCAGTACGGCTAGAATTCATTCCACCTGCCAGATTCTGTCCGAACAGTTTGCTAAGAAACAAAACTACGTCATGAATTAAAGACTTGCTGGTGACGATTAAATAAACAAATCAATTACGAAAACAACATAATTGAGATGAAGGAAAATAACTATGTAATAACGGTACGATATTTTCCCATGTCTGCCATTAGACGACTGATGGCAAACTGATAAAATGGAATGAATGAAACCATGAGTTTGATGCGATATGATTGTATGCGCAAAAGCGCTCTACTCCTCCGCAGGCAATCCACTTCGCAGCACTGCTGTGCGAGAAACATATCATCTAGGGCAGTGGTATAGGTCCATATTAAGAAAAACTAAGACCACCGCTGGCCGCATTTACGACACTTGACATCAAAATATTTGTGAACTAAAAGTAAGTAGGTAATTCGATGACATTTAAAATTCAGTGTGTCGTGTATCGTCTTGCAAGTCGCGTGTTTATTCGTTCGATACGGTGATGGCGGGCGGAGGTAATACATCAAAAATATGTACAGAAGTCGCCTGCCTGATAAAATAATGAAAAATATCGTCAAATTTTATTAGTGACTTTAACTTTTAATAAATTCGTATTATGTATTGCTTTTTTATTTTTGTAACATACATCCTAAAAATAAGAAGTTGGTAACTTGTATCTACTGAAGCCGGCGAGCGCGGGCCACAAAGAATAGGCCCGCGGGCCGCAGTTTGAGTACCCCTTGTCTAGGGGCACAGGAAATTGGCAAGTGGAAGAACCCACTCTAGCCAAAGATCATCTTTGTCATTGTCTCATATTTATGTAGACGTTGTTCACGATAAAGTGAGCACTTCTGAAAGCCCTGCTATGTTTCTACTTTCAACCCATTGGTTGCGTATCTTTCCGCGTACCTATCGAAATAAACACAGACATGTGACTTGCAGATGGCTTATATACACCGCATACTCAAACTAAACAAAGAAAATTAATCAGCACTATAAACACGTAGACTTCGTGTTCATTTCAGTAAAAATTGCTTTGTGAATATTGGCAGATGTTCACGCGATTATTTTTCTGTTTGTATATAAATTAATGCCTTTAACTGTGGTCAATACATCCGAGGCGATAAGAAAATGTGTTTGGTTTAGGATGTCAACAGAATAACAGAAAAAGTTGTACATATTATTTTTCCCGTGATAAAAACAACGCCATGATATTTCGAACATTCACCTTCAAAAAGGCTGAAAAGATCGCCCGTTACATGTACGTCTCATACTCATAAAAAAGGCACACTTTTAGATAATACGATGTATTTACTTTATCATAAGACAACGTGCCTTAAACAACCGTTAAAAAAAATCTAAGAAAGAAGTTTAACAACTAAGAGTAGAATTACAATGCTCAAATACCTCACAAAGCAATATTTTAATACAAAACCGCTCACAAGCAAATTGCGGGCGTTGCTACGAAAATAATCATGAAGTCATGAAACTAAATAAATGAACATATTTCTTATTGAATGTTGGTTTTATTGGCGTATATTTCTTTTCGACAAAATTATTGAAGCAAAAGTTCAGGAATTCCAACTAGGGGCTCGAAACAGCTTGTGTTTGAACTCACCTCTCCGATGCTAGCATGGCCCTGCAGGCAACGAGTGAACCAACTCACATGTGCAACATGTCCGCACCGATACCAGCGCTCCTAGCCGGGAACTTTAGAACTTCAAACACTCTGGTGGCGGGCGTGAGAATCAAAGATGGCTTAGCATACACTGATGGCGGATTCGGTAATTTAAATATGGCCACCTACAGCAGACAATCGGGATGAGGGAACATCCAAGATGGAGGACGCGAAACGCATAAGAGGAAAGGACAAGAGAGAAAATAAAGGAGACCAGAAAAAATGAAAAAAAACCGGGATAGAACGGACGAGAGAGAGCAGGGAGGAATGCCAGAGCGACTCCAGCTTGAAAGCCAAGATAACCTGCATAACCTTTCAGCGTACATGACCACTGGATATATTTTGACATTTTTATAAACAATTTATAAACGTTTAACGTGAATTATTTTTTTACGCAGAAAACAATGTTGAATACTAAAAACATGCCTAACTATTCTGTACAACGAAGTAACACAAAGCACCATTATAGAGTCGATGTGGAATGATAGAGCAGGAGGAAAAAAGGGAAATTCCAAAGGAGAAAACAGGGAAATTCCAGAGGAAAAAAAGGTAAATCGAAGATGGTCGCCATTGGTGAGGAATGACAGCAGGAGGTTTCAGCGTGATGTCATCAAAGATGGCCACCGTGGCACCGCAGTCAGGTGTCCTAGACCACTCCAATGCATTCTACTCGACTGTACAATCGTGCCCTTTTCGAACTCGCACATACACGTGTATGAAGTTCAAGCGTTTGCATCTTCACTTATACAGCACATCCCTAAGAAAATTTACTGCGAACAAATACTGTGTTCAGTGACTTTTGACCACAGAGTTTACCTTAAGTTTATATTCTAAAGAAGTGGGATGGAAATTATTTAAAAACGTAGGAGTGCAGCTAAAACGATGGTATAGAAACCCATTTGCGTTTTGTATGCAGAGGGAATGCATGCAAGTAGCGCAGTTTAACCATCTCCGTAGCATTGAACAGCTGTTCTTATTACAACTGCCAAAACCACGTGGCATCCACAAAGGTTAGTTCTATCCAGATTTTTAATTCATCCACTATATGTAAACTAACATTGCAATGGCCCTGATCACTTTGTTCGTGCATTGGTCAAGCAAAACTGTGAAATAACTAGAAAATCAAATATTTTACAAATTTGTTCATTCTTACAATTACAGTACATGCATTGATAAACAGTACGCAAAATAAATAACTTCTAGTATACGCTGATGTTTACGCAACACTCTCAAATAAACTTTAAGACAAAACTACTTTCCCTCCGACGTTGGCACCTTTACTGGGCGCATGCTAGTCAGTGCGCCCGTTCAAATATATGCAGATAGAGGGCAGTAACAATTCTCAAAGGTTCATTTCAAACGCACTAAGTTAAGTGAACAACCTATACGTAGTTGAATACTTTATGACGTTAAAACACTACTTCTGGCCGTGTTTTAATGCAATTACGATATAAAGCTACATACAAACCACAGGCTAAAGATAAGGCAGACTTATTTAACATAGTGTTCCGTTTGTTTACATTTTACAGTAAATTCGCGATTACACTTTTAAAAAAATTACTAATGTACCTTCACTGCGTCGCATTTGCGTTGTGACTTATGACAAAAGTTGCGTACATGCATACCAAAGCACTTACTAAGTAAACAGTGTGCTAACAAACTAAGTTCTGACAATTCTATTGGAAGACAACTCAACGTTAAAAAACCTAAATTGGTTACTGCGCAGGTGGCATGCCCACTGTACGATGTAAACAAACAGCATGTCACTATATGAACATATGATTTCGAAAGTTGTTGCGGCAATACGTAAACTGACGTATACAAGTTTATGAAAGTGGGTGGTTACGGCAAATGCGCTGCTGTGGAAGGCTGCTCGCTGGCTGCCGACTTGGATCCATGCAACGTCGTGTAATGTCGGCAACAGTGGCACGTCCTGAGATATCGGAATTTCGCCACAACTGCCGCCCGGCTCAGCCACTGCTCCAAGCAATCCCAACCCGGGCCGAACTGCACGCTGCGTGGTCAACAGCGACGGCATGCTACTCCTGGCGACGACGTTCTGTGACTCGTACGTCACTTGAGGCATACGCCATGTAATCTCTACTTTCTCAATGCAAAAACAAAACGTACAAAACATATGCATTGCAACAGTTTTACCGCTGCATTCCTCTCATTGTGTTTCCACTTTTATTCTATTTCAGCGTGCTCAGACGCGCGTCGAATACCAGGAAAGACAGTGCCACTTGTTCTTGTTTGGCTCCCCGAATAAAGATATGGTCGGTGCAACGAAAGATTTGTTTGGTCCTGCGTACATTAAACAGTTTCGGTTAGTATAAGAAACTTGGAAGCCCAACCGGAATCAGAACCTAGGTTGTTTGCGCCCGAGCGACACACCCTGGAACTATCAGCTAACGGGACTACTAATTACATTGGAATGTTTATATGTCAAGTGTAACAGCTTTACGCTTTAGTTTCCTGTTGAACTTGTTTTACTAGGGTGTTCATACCATTATTAAGCATCAGCAGATGCACTAAAAACAATGTTACTCTCCTGTCGTATAAATCTCGAGCTACAATTTCGAACGAATCCAATCAAATGAGTGGCCAAACAAATAAATACAGTTGATTCAACTAAATATTTTGTTGGCAGTCTAATTTAATTTGACCCAACACAGGGGTTTTGTTTATTCAAGCATGTATGTTGTTATATAAAGAAATTAATTTTGTTGCTTTCCAATTTTTGTTTACTCAACAAAATTATTGTTGGGGCAACTAAATATATTTTGGTCGCTATACAAACACGTAGTATTGGTAGCTGATAAAGAACCTCTCAGTGTGCCCCCCCCCTCCCCAANCAAATTGACGTACACACGCTTCTTGTACAGTGAACCCCCACCCCTCCAACAATTCCACAGTACATTTTAAAACCACAAACTTAAAATAACGTACCTCTTTTAATATATATTATTTTGCCAGCCACAAAAATTTGCCAATTAAAATTAACGTACTGCTGAAGAACTACACAACATGTAGCTGAATTATGAACTACATTAGGCGCATTCACGTTGACGATTATGTAACAAATTAATTAGGCTCGGTGGAGACACGATTTGATGTTGCGGGGGCTAACTGTTACAAACAAATGCAACGTCATCTTCATATCAAACCATCTACATTCTACAGTGTTGCGACCATTTCAGTACAGAGTTATTGCACTAGGTGCCGCCACATCTGACAAGAGGAATAGTAGATTCCAGTCCAACAAAAACCGAGAATGACACCATACATACGGTTTCACACGTCAAGAGCAGGAGACTATCTACAGAGCTGTATACAATAGCTTTGCATAGCACTCAATGTAATAGGGAGGGGGGGCCAAAAACACATACACGGAAGTCTTCTTTCACAAAAATTACTACTTTTGTTAAATTAGACTACACCTTAATAACCACGCGAAAATAAAAGCCTAGTATTCTTGTAGGAAAAATAACGCTTATGTAATTACCGCGATATAAGTTTTATCAGGTGACACCACGCTCTGATAGAGGTTTAATCTGCTACATTCTGTAAACAAACAGCGATAAGATGGCACGATAAAGTTTCCAAGCAGTAAAGAACGAGAAAAAACCGCATGAAGTTCCGGGACTCTAAACTGTCACAGAACACCGAAAAAAGTATTCCTGCGCCAACTCTGGAAAAAAAAAATCATAAATCTGATAATCGTCTATCTCTTCGCAATGAAGATTTATATACTTCAAATACGCTTGAATCCTTAATAATTGATCGCTAATGCCTCATGCTCATGGCATGCAGAACCTGTGATGGTCCAAAATACATGCACGGCATGACTGGATTTCAGCACTGCGTCAGTATACAAATGTTCAAGTTACAACCGACAAACTCGTGAGGCTATTCCTAATACTGAATCAAATTGAACATATATTTGTATTAGTCACTTTCTACCTTAAGTGAATATTAAAGCTAACAAGAATTCGAAAATCGAGATTTTAAACTGAATTTTTTCGAAATATCGCAAACAAAATTAAATTACAATTATACNAGAAAACAAGAATTCGAAAATCGAGATTTTAAACTGAATTTTTTCGAAATATCGCAAACAAAATTAAATTACAATTATACAAACATTGTTTTATGTTATCGGGATCTTCAACCCGAGATAAAGCTATCATTAATACCTCCTCTTGTAATGGTTTTTCCATAATGGTTTCTATTCCAAAAAATTGTGGAATGGATTACCATTTACAGCGTCGACTTACGGCCCACGTACTCTTAAGATGCGACTGAAATGTACGGCGGAACGTAGGTTCCTGCGTCCCACACAAAGTGGCTCCAGCTTGAAAGCCAAGGTAACCTACCTGACCATGACCGCGTAAGCCTGCAATACTGTTTCATAAAATGTCGAGGAAAAAAAAACATGCCTATCTATTCTGTACAACGAATCAACACAAAGCACCATTATAGAGTAACGTGCTTATGCTGAGGGCACGACAAAAAAACTCTGGCACATAGACTATGTTAAGCATCTAACTATTCTATGTTACACGAAAATACAAATCTGTTAAACCTCTATAAAAGGCAATCTCGTTTCGGTACATGCGTAACCATTACCAGACATACTGTATGTTCAGCAAGGCAAAACTCGAAAACCATTTGCATTAGCACTATTTCGTACAAGTTGGGAACAAGGAGAGGATTCACATTTCTCACTATTAGGGACATTCTCCCAGCATAACAGAAATTACCGGCACTTGGAACTGATTTCCTGGGGATTACTTCGTCATCGTACAGTGCAAGTAAATGTCTACAGCACACGCTCTTTCAGAGAGGTTCAAGGTCGCTGACAGTAGCTATATCCAATCTGTCTACCAAGTGTCCTGTATTGAGGCTGGGCTCCGTTACCTGCGCAATGCACATGCGTAAGGAAGTTGTTTCCATCCCTCACATTGCCTTGTGTAGCCCTTACGGCCAATCTCGCGCATCAACATGTGGTCTCGAGCACAAATGTTTCACAGTGGCGTGAAATACTTGCGGAATGTGCCGTAAGTTTGGTTAAAAATATGAGAGAACTTCGACAGTGTGTAGAAGATATACAGTGATGGACAAAAGTATTCGCCCTCTTGCATTTACAATAATAACGTGTATAATAATCCCACGTTCCGCTCATAGATACACAATTATATTACAACAGATGAAAGAATGAATGTTATACTACGTGTCTACGCGCAACAGTTCCAGAATCAACGAGCAAATACACTTCAGTCTCAAATCATGATGATGTGTTGCTGGGGATGCCTGGACAAAAGTATTCATCCGCTTGACGTATACAAGTGCGCATGGGCTCTCTCCGCTAACACGTATCAGTTCTGCAGCTTCAGTTGAGTTCCGTGGTCAGATATAGAATGTTCGACCTGCTGCAGTGGAACAGTGTCATGAGATGGGGCAAAAATTGAAGGAAACGTCCGTTGAAGAAAGGGGAACTATAACAAGACTTAGATCAGAAGGAAAACAATTTTCTGATATCGCAAAAATTGTGGGAAGAAATGGTTCGATCATCAAAAGTGTTGTATAAAGATTTCATGATCAAACGGTGCTCACCAGCAACGAAAGAAGCGGCAGTCCGCAGAAGTTACCACACAGGGAGCAGAGGTATGTGGTGAATTCTATTAAAAAGAATCCAAAAAAACGAGTTCGTCCGACATAACAGCTCAAGCGAACAAATATTTACAAGAACAGGTTACGTCACGAACCGTACGAAGGGTTCTCAATCGTGCTGGGTACCATGCTAGGGTCCCACGAAAGAAGCCCTGCATTAATTAATAAGACGAACCGGGCTAAACCGCTTCAGTTTGCGAAAGAGCATGTGCAGAAGATACTGAATTGTGGGAGAAAGTTTTATTTTCAGATGAAAGTAATTTCAATATTTATAGCCATGATGTTAGAATGTTGGTGTGGGGCAAGCAAAAACACAGTTTGAACAAAATAACTTGCAGACCACAGTTAAATATGGAGGTGGTGAGGTCATGACTTAGGGGTGCATGTGGGCCTCAGAAGAGGGGGAACTGGTGTTCATCGAAGAGAATATGGACAGATTCGTGTATCTTCAAATACTCGGCAATTTAAGGAAGAGCGCAGAAAAACTTGGCATTGTAAGTGATTTCCATCGTCAATATGACAATGACCCCAAGCATAAGGCGAAAATTGTACGTCTGTGGCTGCTTTACAACATTCCATATACTTTGAAAACACATCCTCAGTCTCCAGATGTGAATCGGATATAACATATGTGGAGTGAGTTAAAGAAAAGGCTGGGAAAACACCACATCACCAGCAAACCACAACTGAAAGAGTTACTTCAGAAATAATGGAACAATACTGGCTCGAATATTACACGGATCCTTGTGCATTCCATGGAAAAAAGGCTTACAGCAATAATAAACAGGAAGTGTATGCAAACTAAGTATTGAGATCAACATTAATGGTTTTGTTTTGTAATAGTCAGGGAATGGACGAATATTTATGTCCACGCAAGAAATGTCCCTCAAGGAGACTTCGTGTATTATTTCCGTTATCTGTACAAAATAAGTTCCTTTTCTACAATCAGAAGGTTTCATTTATCTATTCCTGAAACCTCTGCAGACAAGCACTTGTTAATTATTTCCATTGTACATAAAATATTTATATTTCGCTTACCATTCTCTCTGGACGAATACTTTTGCCCATCGCTGTATATTTGTGTGGTTTTCACTATTGTTAAGCTACGCTACGTATACAACGTTCATTAATATTAAAGTAAGTAAAGTAAGGTTAAGGTGTGCGAAGTTTGTTTGCAAGTTGTACAGACTCCATCTTTATTTCTAAACTGCGCATGGCAGTGGTTCCCGTTTCCTGGCGCAGAGTAAGGGAACAAAGACTAACGGGTTTGCAGCAGCTGGGAACGGAATACGGCTTCAGATGTAAGTATCTATATGTTATTCAAGGCAAAGTGAGCACTTTTAAAAGCCCTCTCATTTGGAATAAAAGTCAATAAATATATTAAATTTTAGCCACAGGCGTTAACTTCCAAATGCGGTGGGATCTACACACTGTGTTTATTACTTATATGGCAATATTTATTTAAAAAGCCGTGCTCACTTTGCCTATGCAGGGGAGTCTGGCGCCTCATCTCGCAGCCTGCGCCCCCGCCAAGAGTATTGCCCTCTCCGCCACACCCAGAGACTACGGCCCAGTTAACACCAATCGATGGGGCCGGCCAGCCGCGCACGTGGCCCCGCCGGCCGACCTCTACGCGACAAAACAAAGTCGTCAAGTTGCGGTCCACGTGGCGCCCCCTGCGCCCGCGTGCTGCCCTTTACTGCAGCTCGGCGTCTGCGAGCGACAAATACACTGTGCAGCACAAATAAAACTAAGTTAATGTGATCCCTTCAAACTATTTACGAAACAATCTTTGCCCCGTTACTTCTCTTTTTAATTATCACTGTATTGGCTAAGACCGGGATGTCGACTCTCTAGGCTAAAATTTTGTCTAAGGCTTGTTTATATCTCGAGTTTAGTTTACCGAAATAACACAAAAAAATTTTAAGGAACGGACCTGTTTAAATACCACCTAACGGGAATATAATATTTATTCGAGGTTCCTTCATTAATTACCTCCTTTGTTGTTGATTAGCAACGTTAATTAACCTATTTTTTTAAAGCACAAAACTTTTAAACTTAATTTTATACATACCAATTTAGAAACAAAAATTATTTTCAGTGGTTTTACATGCACACGTGTGACTGAATAAGATAAACTGAAAAGGCAGTAATTCAAAATTATTCCAGTAATACGAAGGCGGGAGATTTTAGGTGGTGGAGGGAGGTACTGATACACCTAAAACTGAGCACATACAGACTGTTTTTTAACACCACCGACAAACTCCAGCAGGTTAGTCCTTACGAAAATGTATATACACTTTACACCTAAGGTGATTTTTAAGGAGGATGTGAGCCACCACAAAATTCTAATTTAAAATGCCATCTTGTGTTGTGTGTCGAGANTAAGGTGATTTTTAAGGAGGATGTGAGCCACCACAAAATTCTAATTTAAAATGCCATCTTGTGTTGTGTGTCGAGAAAAGCACATTCTGTTTGAGAGTTACGCATGGATACCTCGAAAACTTTTCACCTGAGAATGTTCCAGCAAAAATACCTTAAATCTTGTTAGTTTAGACGTGCTGATTCACAAGCTATCTTATACATCCACGTACATGTTAGNAGCAAAAATACCTTAAATCTTGTTAGTTTAGACGTGCTGATTCACAAGCTATCTTATACATCCACGTACATGTTAGGATTATAGGCTATTCACGGTATGATCACTTTTGAAAGACCTCTCACTTGGAATAATAGTCCAATATATTTTATTGTAGCCTTAGACGTTAACTTCCGAGTGCGGTGGAATATACACGCTGTGTATATTACTTACATGTCAATATACAGGTTGGTCATCCTAACGTGGGCATCCCAAAATTTTCGGTACGGTTGCAGATCACGAAATGCGTTTTTCGCTAAATTAAATAACGTACGGGGGCAAGTAATTTGCCGCAAAGTGACTATTCGTAACACGTGTATGAACAGAAATACTTAAACCACATATGATTTTCCCCCTGGAAACATACATTTATTTCAACGTCATCTGAAAGTACGCGCAAAGAGGAATTCAGTGATATAGCATATGCAATGGAAAGAAACACAGAAACGTCAAGAAATAATTTGCAAATATGATTCAGTTAAGTGGGCCGGTAGCATGGGGCAGTGGACATCCTGGCGGGACCGCTTCCTTATAGCAGCGTAGCGCTTACCTTGATGGGGCGAGGTGCAAGGAATGCGATATTGGACAAAGGTGAGCACCGCAGCGGAAGGAAGACGGGCAATGTGAGTGCAAGTCTGATATCAATACATTACATTTTATGCAGACACCAACGTCTTTTCACACCATGTGTTCGATGTGTTTACCATCGACAGCAATACACATCTGTAAACGCACATGTAGCGAGCAACGAGCGGCCTTAAGTGTTTCTGGCGTAATGCCTCTGCAAGCCGCCACAATGCGTTCCTGCGTGTCTTCTGGCGTCGTACGAACAGTNTAAGTGTTTCTGGCGTAATGCCTCTGCAAGCCGCCACAATGCGTTCCTGCGTGTCTTCTGGCGTCGTACGAACAGTATTGTACACTCTAACTTTCCGTGATCCCCACAGAAAAAAAATCGAGAGGTGTGAGATCAGGGGAGCGAGCTGGCCATCATACAACACCACCACGCCCTAATCGCCAGTTTTAAAACGTTTCATTTAACACTTGCCTCACCACCAAAGCACAATGCGCAGGACAACCATCTTGCTGAAACCACCTATCACGGCGTATGTCGAGCGGTATGTCTTCCAGAAGTGCCGGTAAGATCTCGGAGGAAATGGGCGTACGTACAGCCGGTCATTGTCCCTTTGATGAAGTATGGCTCTATGACGTAGTCTCCAACGATTCCACACCACACGTTCACTTTCCACTGTCACTGGTGCTCCACGTGCCGGGCCCAACTCGGATTCTCCTTCGCTCAGTAGTGCATATTTCGTAAACTTACGCGCCCATTGTTTGTGAAGGTCGCTTCATCGGCAAATAGCATGTTCTTCAGAAAACAGCCGTCTTCCCTTACAAACATCAGAACAAGCCTACAAAACTGAACACGCTGCTGGAAATCACCTTCATGTAATAGCATTTCCGTTAACGCAGTATCCGTAATACCTTTTTTTTTTACTTATTCCTACGAACCTGGAAAGTTCTCGCGTACCCATGTGGGGGTTTGCATCGACACGTGCCAACACATTGTGTTGATGCGTCTCGCCCGTAGTAGTCTTTCGTCGAACTCGTGTTGTGGAATTCCAATCAACTCGTGACAAGAGACGTGTGCAAATTCTTCGTATCGTTTGCCGTGAGATGAGCGTCCGATTAGGATACCTTTTACCATAAATTTGGACGGCTTGCTTGGCATTTCTGCCACACTCACCGTAAATAAGTAGAGCGTCCAGTTTTTCCTTATTCGTGAACTTCATTGCGTACGTACAGCCACACACTGCAATACCACTTAACATTACAGATAAAGGGTCTGGTGCTGCGCTGCTATAAGGAAGCGGTCCCGCCAGGATGGATCACGGCGCATGTTGCTTGCTTACAGCTGGAGTACAGGTCCACTGCCNCTATAAGGAAGCGGTCCCGCCAGGATGGATCACGGCGCATGTTGCTTGCTTACAGCTGGAGTACAGGTCCACTGCCTGCCCCATGCTACCGGCCCACTTAACTGAATCATATTTAAAAATTATTTCTTGGCGTTTCTGTGTTACTTTCTATTGCATATGCTACATCATTGAATTCCTCTTTGCGCGTACTTTCAGAAGACGTTGAAATAAATGTATGTTTCCAGGGGGGAAATCATATGTGGTTTAAGTATTTTTGTCCATACACGTTTCACGAATACTCACTTGCCCCCGTGCGTAATTTCATTTAGCAAAAACAGCATTTCGTGATTAGACACATTTCCGGAAATTTTGGGGGTGTCCACGTTAGGCGGACTACTCTATATTTTAAAAGGCGGTTACATGATAAAACATAGCGGAAAGGAAAAAGTAACTAGGGCCTCAATAATACTCACTTTACCTTGAACAGCCAATTTTAAAATTAGATTTTTGAGTGCTCATAACTTATCACTTTAAAGGAAATACATTTTCGTCTCATTTTTTTTTTACAAGGAATAAATAACCTGCCGGAGTTTATCCATATTGTTAAAAAAACAATCACTATATTTCAAAACCATGAACATGGAATGTGACGAGCAATGATAATTATTTTAAAATTGTGACAAATAAGCAATATGGCACGAAGTTTGGCCGAGTTCAATGAGAATACGTATACGGCGGAATAATCATACTTGCCCGTGCAGTGAAATAGTGTACTTTTCGTTGCCAATGCAAAACGTGTCAGCAACAGAGGCGAATAAATTGTCGAAGAAGAAATACTATTTGTAGCGGACTGCTGTGTGTTCGTATTTACTTACCCGGTTCACTGCGTCTGAACAGCCCTGAGTATTCCCAACGAAGCGCGCACACAAACAAACTGTAGCCTACTACTGTTTACATCAAACACGTGTTTCGCATGGCATCGTCCAGCAAAAACACTTTATAAAACCAATCATCATCGGCACCAATCACTCCGCTGGGACGAAATCACTTTACTCTCGTGTACAACGCGCTTGACTGACTATGAAATTAAATGTACAGTTAACTCAACTGTAAAAAAAATTACGCCGAGTTAGCCTTTTAACGTGTCCGGAAGCTTAACTGGGGACAATTGACTAAGCTTAATATCAAAACACCAAACAAAATAGTAATGATGGCATTCCATACACCATACTATATAGACACAATTGTGAAATTGGAGATCAATATATACGTATACACGCTTATGCGTATGCAATTTTTTTTTGGGAGGTGGGAAAGACAAATGGTTGAAACAATGAACACAGCGAACGGAAGAGCAAAGTAGGTGTAAAAAGAATACATAAACTATTATAGAATACAAATGGAATCGCGCGCGATAGCTCGTCGCAACGCAAGCACTTCACCAGTGTGTCGTGAGAGCGCCCTGGAGAAGTTGTAAACACGCGTGGTTCTCGGTTCAGTGCTCACTTTTGGACATACTGTGTATCCTTGCACCACACATCAACATTTACACTTCCATTAACTGCAACGGCGATGTGAAATTGCTGTAAAAGCAGAAATCAAAACGTTTCACAAGCAAGTCAAATGTAAAAATACTACAAATACATAAAAATTTTAAGAACATAGATATGTTAATAACAATTATACTGCCACATAATTGAAGTTTAATGGCAATGGTACAATGATTGCTTTGGTAGTTTAAATGCACGTGTGTCTGACAAGCATACAGTCATTGGCGTAAGTATTAATACAACTCCCTCTCGAAATTGCAAATGTTATTAAAGAAAGGAAACTGCTAAATATAGACGTGGCTACAGCAAGTACGCTACATTACGATGTGAGGAATTAACACTTTATATAACCGGTCTTTCTTTATACGATTACTACTTATAAGTGAGGAATATCCTTAGTTAACTTAAGTGTTCAGACACCTGTGAACCTACAACGAAATAGAAGTTACGTGACCTTGTAAAATGTGTATCGTCTGAGAGTTTTTTACTACGCGTGCTGTGGTGTATCTGGTGCGTTATTCGCATACTGCAGACAGCCAAAATGGGCCCAAAACGTAAAGTAACAACAGCAGACGAAAAACATATAGTTTATAGAAGTCGTCCAACTATGCATGCGACGAAGAAAACAAGGACTTAATAAACAAAGACTTCAACATATTCCATAATTACGGTTTAATGTTTGGGTGGAGGTCTAAAATTGAGCCAGAGACTCGGAACCTTCAAGCTACTGTGGTGGTGGTGCATGTCAGACTTAGGAGTGGGGGGATTAGAATGTATTGAGGGAACCATGAACAGATTTGTGTATTTGAACATACTGAAGAGAAATGTTCAAAATAGCGTTCATTTGTCGGGTCTTGGAAATAATTAGTTATTTCATCACAAGACCCCAACACAGGGCAGAGTTTGTCAGTCTTTTGTTACTATTTAACACACCCTCACACGCTGAAAAACCCACTCCACTCCCCCGATTTTATCCCAACAGAACATCTTCGGAGTGAACTTGAAACAATAAGAACATACGAAATGACCAACAATACTATACTAAAAAGGTACTTTTGCAAGAATGGCGGACAATTCAGATTGAAATAACGAGGTCGCTTGTGCATTCAATGCGAACTAGAACGAAGGCAGTCGTACAACAGAGCGGTATCGCCTCTACGCGCAAGTCCCTGAACTAGCGCACAGCGGTATCGTCGTGATCCGATCATTTTACTGAACGAAACTCTTAAGACTCTTTAGCAAAATCGAATTCATGTCTCCGTCGTAGTTTAGCATATATCCAGTTCGTATATAAAGAAGGGGTGGGGGGGGAGAGTTTTAAGCTACGTTGGGTGCTGTCATAGCCAATGTGTGTGACGACTTGAACGTACCAGTACTTCATCGTCTGGAATAGGCTTTCTTTTCGTAAAACTATTGGAAACACATTAATTAGTTTAGTCAAAAACGCTATCTTCAAACACGCTGCAGCGCATTTCAAGCGCTAGGCAGTCAGCCTAATGCCGTAAATATGTTTTTATTCCTCGCTCCTGTATTGAAATGTTTCTAAATATTCTTTTCTGTACTAAAGTATTTTTCTTATTATTACTATACACTAGTCGAAGTACATTTAAGAACGGCCCGTAGGATTATACGTTATCTGCCCCAAAGTTTAGTAAGTGCACAAGGAGAAGCAGTGGGACTGATATTAACAAGTCCGTGTAACATCCTGAACATTAAATGCAACTCATACAGCAGACACCTTAATAAGCAGTGTAACCACCCCGAAATGTCCCTCTGGGGTACACTATCTCACGCTCGCTGTGCTACTTTGCGTTGAGGATCACCTCCCACGCATGCTCGATGGGGCTAAGGTCTGGAAATCTAGCGGCCAGGGTAGCGTGCGCAAACCGCGTAGAGCACGCTGTGCTGCCATGGCGACATGGAGACGCGCGTTATTGTGCTGGAAGACTGGTTCCCTGCAGTCTGTCGAGATATGGCCGGAGGTCACGATGGACGTCACGCATGTACAATCAATGCACAATGCACTCGTCATGCTCCCCTAAATGAATACCAGGGCGGCGTTGCAAAACGTTACTCTGCGAGTAAACTTTTCTCTCTGGCTGTCCCAAATGTTTTACTCATTCTTGGCAGTGTCCCAAAACTGTACAGTAATTGCTCTGGATCTTGCCAGAATAAAACTTTTGCACGCTCTATTCCAGCGAGTAACGAAGGGTTAACTGAAAATGGCGGACAGTTTAGTAGAATAAATCAAATTAAAAGGAAATGTGTACATTCTATTTACAAACACACGCGGGAAAATTACAAATAAGTAATAAATTCGTATTTTTATTTAAAAGTTAACTTTTGTAAATGTTATATTTTTAGACGTAATGTTTATGATTAATTTATCGCAGGTAAAGTTCTTTATGCATATAAATAATATTTCGAAAAAGAAAGAATGTGAGGTAAGGGACAAATATATTTTGGAATTTGCATTGGTTGCTTAATCAGCACATATTTGTAAACACAAAATGCTATTTACATAACGCTCGTTCCAAAACCACTTTTACATTGGCTTTTTTCAGCTGTTAATCTCTGTTACTTTACTCTCGGAGTAACGTTCCAGAGGTGATGAGGATATGTAGCTTATGCCCACCCTCATACCATAGATAATCGCAGTGTGTCCGGTATGGCGAGTGCAAATACACGATGTATTCTTCCGCTCATCCGCAAGGTGTACGAACGCGTCACTTTGTCTGAAGCAGAAACTACTCTCCTCACTGAACACCACTGCTCTCTACCTTCGCCCACTCCCCCGGACACCACTGGAGACGTTCACGGCGATAAGCAGGTGTCAGAGGAACCTACCTCCAAAAATCGATTACATATTGTTCGTGCAGGCGCATGAAAAAATTTGGGATTATGATGAGGGGGGAGGGGGCTCAGTGGCTCTGTCTCCACGTGCGGATGTTGTTTTCTATCAGTCAGGGCGGCCCAATGATTCTTCTGTCCAGGCGCTGATCACTGGTGGAGCTAGGCGAGTGTGGAAACCCATCTCATACCACCACCGATGGACTACTGACACGTCACGCGCCAAGTGTGTGGCAATACTGCGGAACGTCCTGCCAGCCACGTTTCAATGGAACTGCACTCGTGTTGTCAGACTACCTGCTGTGAGACACAGTCTAATGGCTGCAGACCTGTGCAGGCGAGTGGTGCCTTCCCACTTACGATCAGAGTGCCCTTTACACACGAACAGATTCGCAGTTAAAAATCCGTTTGTATTGGATGATGTTTACTAGATGTTCAACGCATTTCTACTTGCGTACATCTCCTATTTAATGTTCATTTGTTTGCCCAATTTGACTACGATCGCCATTTTGTGATCGTTGTCTGAAGATATTTAATTGACGAGGATATTACATATACTTGATTACTTTTCATTGTTGTGGTTGGTTCTCTGTTGCCTTCTGTTCAGTTTTTTTTTTCTTTTTTTTTTGCCACATTATTTAATGTAGATGTTTTGATGACTGTTGGACCCTCTTGAGGGCCGCGGGGGTTAAGCAGTTAGACTGTTCGCCTACCACCACGGCGAACCGGGTTCAATCCCCGGCCGGGTCACTCCCGGATTTTCACAAGTGGGGATCGTACCGGACGATGCCACTGGTCAGCGGGTTTTCTCGGGGATCTCCCATTTCCCCCGCCCTTGCATTCCTGCGCCGCTACACTCTCATACTCACCTCACTTCGCCCTCACCGGCTCTCAATCAAATTAATACGGCATACATGTAATTTTCCTTTAATTGTAAACGTGCGGGAAAACATCAAACACTATCAATGTCGGGCTATTTGTAAACAAAACACGTCTTAAACTATTCACAAATACTGTATATACACCCCAAAAAAAGTTTTGCAGAATCGGGATTACTAAGTTGGGCCATATCAATTTCTCGCAGTCCAAATTAGTATGGGGTGCTAATACACACTGTTTATACGGAATCACCACGCCAATCATTCTGACGTGTCATTGTAATGAGCTTACTGTCCCAGCTAATATCAGTAAAATTTGATTTGGTTTATGTTGAAAAGGTAAAGGTACAACAAATATTTCATGGGAATCAAAAACGTTTTATACTTTTAGAAAACCTCACGTGTTCACTCTTTCCCATAATGATGAGAATGCAAGTTTAATTGTGAGAATTGTATCTACAATAAACTATTCAGCTTTTATAAAAAGGTAAATAAAATGTTCGTAAGCAAGATAATAGTAAAATAAAGTAAGTTAATTTTGTGATTAACTTCCCCGAGGACTGCGTTCGCACAAAAATACGTAGTATGTTTGTAAATATTTGAAAGAGAAACGAACACGACACTGGAATATTGAAATTATGCACTAACAATGTACTTATGTTGGGCTACAAGATGAACTAACCATATATTTTCATTTTAGGATTCCCCATGTTCACATCCATTTTAATAAACATCGAACATTAATGTAAACATTGCCTCCCAAATTACTGTTGAGGGCTTCGGCCAGCATTTACGTTAGAATGTTTGCAATCGAAGACAAGGCGCATTTTAAAGGTTTACTTTTAAAGTATTCAACTGCGGACAAAACAAACTACAAGAATGGGACTACCTCAGGAAAACCTCACTTCACAAGTGATTCAAGGTCGGATACTATCCCAACGATGATGATTTCACCTACACAAAATTAATTTACACCTTAACGTTTTAAACTTGTGTAGACTGTAGCACACAGGTGATTTATGCTCTAAGTCCATAAAAATCACAAACATTCGAAGATTCTGGACGACGCCGCCACCGTTAACCTTAGATGAAAACCTAGAGTATTATGTCGCACGAGTAGCACAAGGTATCTGACTAGCATTTCGGTGAGCGAGTGAAGAGATTTGGGCGACTCCTAACATCGAGGGTGAAACGAGGTGAGTATGGAGCGGCACTGGAATGAAAGGGCGGGGGAAATGGTAGGTCCCCGAGAAAACCCGCCGACCAACGGCATCTTCTGACACGATTCCCACGTGCGAAAATCCGGGAGCGACCCCGCCGGGAATCGAACCCGGTTCGCCTGGGTGGGAGGCGAGTAGTCTCACGACTGCATCATCGCAGCCCCACTTAACATTTGGGTTTATGTGGGTTTGATTCTGGTCGACGGCACCAAGTTCCACGTTTTTCGCATTCTGCGCGACAATCATGCGTCACAATTCAACTTTATAGACTATTGGGAAAATAAGAGTTTGCATGTAATGCAGATCTCCAGCATGAACTAAAGTGCAAATAAAAGCTGATCAATGATTTCTCAAGACCTATAAAAGTGCTACTATTTACAATTGTGTTTTTTGAAGATAATTAATCCAGTAATTCATGAAAGCTCAAGGCAGTCAAAAAAAATAACGACTTAAGAGGCGTAAATACAGTTGCTATCACTATTATCAGCTGCTAGCCTTTGTTCGTTATCGCAATTCATTTTAACGTCATTGATAAGAATGCTATTTGGAACACTTAACATTAAGTAAACAAATTAAAACAGTATGAAGCAATGTTTAGTGATGTATTGTTTAAAAAAAAAAACCGCAAATAGTATCTATAAATTATACCGAAATTTGTATGCAATCAAGCAGGAAAAGATCATAATCCTCCATGACATGTACTCATCTTTTATAACATCGTATACCACTTAAACTGAACTTTCAACACCCAAAGNACCGCAAATAGTATCTATAAATTATACCGAAATTTGTATGCAATCAAGCAGGAAAATATCATAATCCTCCATGACATGTACTCATCTTTTATAACATCGTATACCACTTAAACTGAACTTTCAACACCCAAAGTTAAATTTTATTTTACCATGATTTAAACTGAATGCAAATATGTAAGCTTACAGTTGTCGAAAATTGTATGCAATCTAGGAGCAGAAATACATACATAAAAGATTGTAAATGTCCTATTTTGGTGCATGTATGATCGAAATAAACAATGACTTGTCCTGCAGATATGCACTGGCGAAAATGTGACATGAATAGAAAGACCCGCCGCTTCTAAATTACCCAAAAGCCCAGACAGGGGGCAAGGGGTGGAGTAAATCGAAGTGCGGCTATAATTTATGCGGGGAACCAGTACGTATTATGTCAGTCAATAAAAGTGGAAGTGTGATATAGAGCTATACTGCCATGATCCAATATAATAAAAAAAAAAACGATTCAAACTAGGATTCTCTCTTCAAATCCTAGAAATCTTATTTCAGCGATAAACCCCATCGACAATATACCAGGTGGTTTTAGCAGTATTTGAAGCTATGGCTCTCTCTGTCTTCTATCGCATTACACACACACACACACACACACACACACACACATGTGTGTGTGTGTATGTATCGCTATATATATATATATATATATATATATATATATATATATACANATATATATATATATATACATATATATCTATATATATCTACCTATCCATCTATCTATCTAAAAAAAAAAAAAACTAGAACAGACGCCAGAGGGGCGTATTAGAGTTCGTGAAGGATGGAAGTCGTAATAGAGATAAAAGAACTAAATTTGATTTTTATTTACCAAATTTAAAGCTCCCGCCTACCTAGCACTTTTATACGTGTGTGAGGCCGAGAAGCATGGGCGCGATAAGGGCGACACTGCCACACACATCAAGTGCTCCGTCGCCTCTACGCACCAGTCTCTGAATTGGCGTGCCGTGTTTATTGCATCAATCTGCGTGTACCTATGAGACTTTTCAGCGGCGACCCTATTGTTTCATTGGTGGAGAGTCTGTGGGAAGGTTCAATGCATGGCCCTTGAGAAGTTTTGATATACAACACTTTGAAAAAGCCGTTTCTAAGCCATTTCGGAATATTCAGGAATGGTGTTTCTAATGTGCGTGACGTCCTGAAAGCACTCAACAGCCCGCGTCTGAAGTGTGTTCTTTTCGTAGCTCAGCACATTGGACGCATGTTTAAAAGTTTCGTAGAAAAATGAGTATTTCAAACACACTGCAACGCGTCTCACGCGGCCAGTTGGCGGGAGCCTTAACTAACTTATCTCCACTATTACTGTTGTTGTCCCCAGTGAACGCAATATTCAATGTCTATCTCAATTCTAGTAACGTGAAAGTTAGATGGTGATACGAAAAAATTTTACTAAAAGGAAAAACTCGCCTCACAAACGAAAACGCAGTAATAATCCAGTCGCATTAGAAAAATGGCGCGCCTTTCTACTGAAATGGTGCATTTTTCCCTCCCCTTAGTAAAAGAATAATTTAAAAAAATGTCGAAGGACATTATATTTCTAAAACAAAAAATTCTGCTTTTTTAAACTTTTTAGAAAACGTCGTTAATTGTATCACGCCAAGCAGGAGCAAGCATGAATGCGCTCAACTCCTAAACAGGGCTGGGTTGACGCAGTTTTTACCAGTGTGTAAAAAATTCGCCTGAAATCACAATTTTGAAGCAATGTATAACAAACATTTAATGCTGACATAAAAACCACACTGCCCAGAATTTTAAAATCAAGTCCTAAAGTAGGCTATTATTTATAGCGACTTAATTTTATGCAGTATACACATCAAAAAAGTTTTGCACCACCTGTAATGAAAGATGTTTCCTGGAACAGTCAGCGCATTACAAAGATGCATTCGTCAAGTCTGGCATGGTATTTTCATCCCACGCTTTCTCTTGGCTGCTAGTACCTCTGAGACCCCGGTGATGTAAAACTTTTTTGAGGTATGTTTTAAAGTTGGTGCCAATGACAAATAACTTAATTATGCGTAATAATGACACGGACTACATACACGCCAAAAATGAATTCATTGAGTCCAAAACACATTTCTAGCAGCCACACTCATTATTACAGAAATCAGAAAATAATTTTACCAATTTGTTAACAATCCAATTTAACACAAAAAAAAAGTGGGGGATGAAATCAGTACTACCAATGTCTTCATTTTTGTAGACACGGTTGATGCTAACATAACAGGTTACCAATTAACTAGCGGTTCTCAGGCCAAGCTAATTCCTAAGTTTGCTCTGTATAAATGGAAAAGTTGTTGTGAGTTTTTTCTGTACTACATTTGCCGACAAATACAACGGTATTTAACATAAAAATCAAGTTTTTCCCAGTAGCGTGGAATATAATGAAAATTAGTACATTTTCCAAATCCTGAGGCAGGAAAACATTTTAGAAAATTAAACTGGAACCGAGCGAGGTGGCGCTATGATAATACGCTGGACTCGCATTCTTGAGGACCCTGGCTCGGTTCTGCACAGTTTGCTTGCTATCTTCCTCCAAGCGGAATGCCTCCACCATAGTTTCCTTTCCCGCTCCCGATTCTCCGATCTCGTGTTCCCCTCTCAGCCTACCGCTGTCAAACGAGGCGTTATAGGATGTTCACGGTTAATTGAACACTTTCTAAATCAACGTTTGAAGAATGTCACTGCACCTACGTGCATGTATTTTAATGGTCACACTGACTAGCGCGCACCCAGTGAAGTTGGTAACGACGGATGGAAGGTAGTTCATGTTGAATACGTGTCAGGCAAACGAATACTGGGATATCCCCCCCCCCCCC
>NQII01000489.1:642801-662222 GCA_002778355.1 Clitarchus hookeri | reverse complement strand
TTTTTTTTTTAATTTGCATAAATGTAAGAATCAGTAAATTTGTAAAACACAATTTACTTGTCTAATAATATCACAGCTTCTCCTTGAGTAACTCATGAATACAGTAATCAGACCCCACCACAATGTTAACTTTACATTTGGTGGATAATAATGTGCATACAAGTAAAACTTGAGCAGAGCTTTTCAAAAGTGCTAATTCTACCGTTAACAGGCTATAAATAAATATACATCACACTGGAGACGACGAGGGCAGGTGGCATTAGTAGAGAGTCACCTGATATAAGCTTTCATAAGCAAACCGATCAATCTAACTTGTGAGTAGTATTTCGTGAGTTTTAAAAATACGTTGGTGATATAATGAACGACAGCTCATCTGCCTACAATATTGGTTAAGGTCCGTTGAACGATGATGGATGATCCGGAATACAGGGACGAGTCGAGGCCGACGAGTGTGTGCCACTCATCCGCACGCACCTACTCACAACGTACCTCTTGCGTAATGCATTACCTTAATACATAAACAAGTTATTGTAGGCGAGTGGGTAGAGCTCAAACAAAAACTGGATAAAAGTTGTGACAAGCTGCCCTTTATCAAAACACGATCCACGTATTTAAATAATTGATTTAATTTAATGTGGATTTTATATAACGAGTCTTCAACTAAAAATTCCAAACGTTGCATTTGTTGCTATTATGAAATTCCTTGCTTTTTAAATTTATTTCTAGAAGCGTGTTCAGGGAAACTATTTACACTTTTGTAGACAAAACCGGGAGAATTAATTACTAATAGTTCTCAGTTACAAAGTGAAAACCACTTTATTCAAACAAAAAAGTCCGCTTAGCGACTTTCGTGCGGGTTTCAACCGCAGACTAAAAACGCACACGGCGTTGCTAAGTTCAAACAAACGTTCAATGAGGTGAACACCTGAATTGCCATCATTAACGCAACCTCCTGACTTTTAAGACTTCCGGGATTTGATTAATAAAAATGATTGTAACAACGTGCTGTGCCTTCTGGATTTTGGTGAAACTTCTTCGTATTAACTGTTTCTATTTTCGAAACAATTATCTGAATGTGTTTGAAATGTTTGGAAATGTAAATTAAAACCCTGTGCGTTTCTAGCAGGTTAAGCAGGTTGATTACTCGTAGTTAAAATGTAAGCGAGCTTAGTGCTACACAATTAAGAGATTTCGTATTTCAAAGCACATTACCGGAACAATTTAATATGTGAAATAAAATTTAATAACAAAATACGGCCGAAAACGTACACTAAACACAGCCCGTAACAAAACCCAGACATGAAAAAAAAAAAAAAAAAAAAAGAAGAGAGGAATGGGGAACCTCTTATAACAAAAGTTGTTTATCGAGGGACGCATGATATTGTTTCGAATTATTTTAACAGTTGTGTGGAATGCCTATACCACTGAAATCAATATTGACAACATGTGCATGTGTCTACAGGAAACATTTGCATATGTTTAAACCCAGACCTCCTCTTTCAAATCTTCAAACCATGGTTTCAACCGGAAAAAAAAATAGCTCGGCAAAGCGACTTGCAGTAAGTAGCTGAAAATTACTTTCATAAACACAGTCGAAAAGGTAGTTATGAAAATATAATTCAAGGGCTGTATGAATACGCATTCAGTCACGTATATTTTAAGCATAAAGCTCTTTTGTAGGCAGTAAATCAAATACAGGTGCACGCCTAGTATCACGAGCTGGCATAGTTACAGCACACACCTGTATCACTGGCTGGCTTCTCGGTTCAACTCGACTCGAAAAGCGGCCAAGGACAGTCGTTCCTTCAACAGCCACATGCCACGTGCTAAGATTGATCGTTATGGAAATTCGTCTGTGTTCAAGAGAGCCCCTGATGTCGGAGTATAGCCGAGTACCAATCCATTTTATGAACCAGATAAGTGTAGGACACGCTTTTTTTTGTAAACGTGTCTGTACGTTTTAGTGCGGAACTAACTAATCGCAACGCTGGCAGCCGCCGTGGAAGAGATGTTTCCCCTTCTGCCGAGATTCCGAGTTCGAATCCCGGATACGCCATTATGGCTCGGTCTCATCCACTATGTTGAATTTTCCATTTGCGTGTCGTAACTTTATTTTCAATTAAATAACTTAATATTCTTATTATGGCGTGTTTACATTTCATAAATATACTTCAATGTACCTAGTCGCCAAATGTTACCCACGCGTAATCTGGTAACTGAAACGGCAAGAATACATCGATAACTTCAAAATTTATGATTAATTAAGTCATACTAGAAAGAAGTTCAGAAATTACATTTGTTCTAAAACGGAATGTATATTGCCAGAGGTAAGTGTCCCGAAACAACTAAAGTAAGCTAGAAATCAGTAGTTCAAAATGACGTGCGAGGTGAAAACCTTAGTGTGTGTGCTGTTTGATGTTTTTTTTTTCAGAGAGATTACGCGGTTAAAAAAATTAATGCCAAATGCCTACTGAAGTCCATATATTTTTGAAAGCCTAGGAAGAAAAAATAAGAAAAGGCAATCTAGACCACGGTATCTGGCAATTTTGTGAGCCAATATCTTGCCTCAATGATACATTTTGCAAAACTTCTCGCGCCTCAATTACACGTAAATATTTACGGCATAGTAAACAGTTTGACAGAAATGCATTACTCTTCTGGTAAAATGTTTGATCACAAAGTTAGCAAACACAGCTACGTAAGACTGCGCTTCCCTTGGTTTATCGATACTTGTCGGATCCCTAATTCCGCACGCCTCCCATGAAACACCAAATACGAATCGTATATGGCAACACTTTGCTAATTGAGACGTGGGAAGACTATCAAGAGAGCTTTTTGCAGGCTGACCAACATTAATAAGTCCCCAACCTATTTCCTTCAAGTACGGAAACTACACAAGCTCTGGGCCCGCTTTTCCAAATTCGTGCAAAGAACGAATCTCGAACACAAACAGTCAAGTCTAAATCATTCTGCTAACCACAATAAAATTAATACATTCATATTTTACATATTTACTTTGTTTTTCGTTCTGTAATTAAAGTACTCAGGTATACACATTTAAAATCGGTTGCTAACAAAACTATAAAGCCGTTTAGCGTGCAATGCATTATATGAGTAATGAAATAGCGGCATCACTCCATTCCTGCATGCACAGTTCGTTTTTTTATACGCCTAAGGGCGATGATAATGTGAGTTCTGCTACCACTAAAGTATCAACACCACTTGGACAGAGCTAGCTGTTCTGTTGCTCACGGCTAATCTGAAGAACGTACAGAGTACGACGAGTTGGCGCTGGAAACCCCGTTATACGAGAAAAAATAACTCACGGGAGAATTGTCCATCAAAGTATTAAGTCCTGTAGTCAAACTCTTTAAAACAAGGGGGGGGGGGGAATGGGAGACTACGGTTGAAACAACTGATCCAAATACGCTTAAGAGTATTATTTGTAATTCTCAGACACAATGTCAATTAAAAACTATAACAATGATAAAATCATTATTGTTACCTCAAGCACTCTTAAGTAGACTATTCTACCACACAAGCTATAATTTCTGCAAAATTACAAAAAAATTATTAAAATTTGTGACATTCACTGTTGCGTAAGAATACTGTTTACCGGGTGAAACCCGACTAAAGAACTTCACAAATTCTTTTACTGGACGTCCTGTGCGGCCGATCGGTTCACTCGAGAAACAAAACACAGTCTGTGTCCGCGGTGGAATAAACCGTACACGCTGGAAGACTTTCAATGTCTTCTTGTTTTCCTGGAAACCGGTGCTGGTCGGACGAGTTCCTATCCTGCTCTAGCAGCGAGGGGGGNGGGGGGGAGTATGACGTCAAGAATTACCGCTTCCCTCACACATAATATCACTTCCCCTTTGCACCGTAACGTAGCGGATTTCACTACGGCGCTAAGTTGCTCGCCGTGGCATCTGAAACTGACTCAAAGGCAGACGAAATGGTTTCCATTGGTTAATGTTATACTGTTGTGTTTAAAAATAATTTAACATTACACATTGCATTTATTAATACGTGTATGTGTATTTCATAATTTTCAAGATATTATTTTGAGTTATTCTACAGAGAATATTCTCAACTTTGTCCACTACATAATTTACATGTATAAATTAGAATGTTATTTGTTCACAATAACTAAAGGACTAAGTGCCTGTAATGACTTGAAGTGTATATAATTTTACATTGAAATGTATTTGCCTGATTAAATAGAAAATAAATTTTGTATAATTTTGTCGCCTAGCGATTATAATAACTGTCGGAAAAATGTTCACAGGATACAAGGTCAACGTACCAAGTGATGTTTCTACTTTAATTGGCTTTCTTGTTTGGTTATAATGTGACATAAAACACGTGTTCTGAATTGGACGTAATTACAGTGTGCGTGAACTTCTACAGTCTCCAGAATTGTCTCACGAATGTGCGTGGAACTGAGCTTCTGCGTTTGTACACTTTAGTGATTATGTCACTTGAATATCAAATGATACTGAGCTGTGTTCATTTTCGATGTGTACCGATGGCCATAATTAAGAATAGTTCGCAAGCCACAGGACCTCCGTGTTAATGATGTAATGCAGTGCATCTTACCGAATCATCGGGCCTTGATGGCGCATGTTGCAATTAACGAAAAATACAAAATATGAGAATTTACATTAAATATGACTACTACTGTGTTCATACAAGTTAACTAAAACCTAAGTAAACTCGGGAAGCCACTTTTATAGACTGTTGACGGTAAAGTGAGCACTTTTGAGGCCCTAGTTGCATTTTCCTTTCAGCCATTTTTATTATTTAATCCATCTTTCTAAATAAATATTGCCATGTAAGTAATAAACACAGTGTGTTTACTCCACCGCACTCGGAAGTTAATGTTCAGGGCTAAAATAAAACATACTTATTGACTCCAAATGGGAGGGCTTTCGAAAGTGCTCACTTTACCGTGAATAGCCTACATTTCAATATGTATCGATATTCTCTACCTGACGTGAGACAAAGATTGTTGACAACCGTTCCATTTCGATACAAAGAGAAATGTCGAACAGTTAAAATATTCAAAATCTACTTATGTTAAGAAAGCAATTGAATAATAATTGAAATATCATTTTTGACATTACACAGGAATGTTATTACCTAGTTTCTAGATTTAAACTAGCTTCGTTCCTTTACTTCAAAATGAAAGTGGAAATACTTTTAACTACAAGGAAAAAACTTTGTTGAATATGAAATAATTCACACGTGAGACAATTTTAAAGCCAGGCACAATGTGGTTCCAATACCCATAACACAATGTAAAATAAATTAATAAACGAGAACAATTGAACATTGCGAGCAACGAAAGGTGCTAACAAACCCAAACTATGTAAGAGAATTTATAAGCTGCAAGAAATACGTAGCAGAAAATAAATCCGGTAAAATAACAAAAACCAATGTACACAAGACAGACCAAGAATAATCGATAACACAATCAAATAATAACTAAATTATATATTATATATAGTAGTGGAAATGAATTCAAGAACATCCCGTAACAATGCACGTATCTACCCCAAAGTTGGTACACAAGGAGGTGGAGGTGGTATTGAGCATATCTGGGATGCCTTGCAACGTGCTGTTCAGAAGAGATCTCCACAGCCTCGCACTCCTATGGATTTNGAAGGAGGTGGTATGTGGGACTAATCAAAACATTAAGTCCGGGGAACATCCCGTATATTAAAATATGCAACACATACAGCAGGCACCTCAATAAAGGGGGCGTGTGCAGTTGGAGTGAAATGGGACCCTTGATACGTCTAGATACGACTCTGGCAGGTGACAGATGTGTAAGCATCCTGTCCGATCACCTGCACCCATTCATGTCCATTGTGCATTCCGACGGACGTGAACAATTCCAGCAGGACAATGCGACACCCCGCACGTCGAGAGTTGCTACCGAGTGGCTCCAGGAACACTCTTCTGAATTTAGACACTTCCATTGGCCACCTAAATCACCAGACATGAACATTATTGAGTATATCTGGGATGTCTTGCAACGTGCTGTTCAGAAGAGATCTCCACCGCCTCGCACTCCTATGGATTTGTGGACTACCCTGCAAGATTCGTGGTATGAATGTCTCCTGCATACCTTCAGACATTAGTCGAGTCCAGGCCACGTCGTCTTGCGGCACTTCTGCGTGCTCGCGGGGGCCCTACACGATATTAGGCAGGTGTACCAGTTTTTTTTTGGCTCTCCAGTGTATTTTGGTGAAAAGTAATCCTATCTAAAGCAAGTGCCACCTAGCCGGTGGACCCGAGATACGATTTTTCAGAACAAGTTGGTTTTTCATTGAGGAAACGACAATCTGAGACGCAGTAANTTTTGGTGAAAAGTAATCCTATCTAAAGCAAGTGCCGGTGGACCCGAGATACGATTTTTCAGAACAAGTTGGTTTTTCATTGAGGAAACGACAATCTGAGACGCAGTAAAAATGTTTGCAAAATTCTTAATTCTAATAATAATTCTTTAAAATCTAGTTGCCATGATATTTTGTAACAATTCGAATAAATTAAAGAAAATAATATAAAAAAAACGTTATAATACTTGCATGACCAGCTTCTACTAGACCAGCGTAGTGTGAGTCAGACTTTGTCCTATTATCGAGGTGTTAACAGGCAAAACAGTGATGCAATACAAATTTCAGGAAGGAATTTATTAAGCTACAACCAAAGCCCTGTAGAACGCAATACGAAACGTGTACTCCAGGTTTGAAAGGAAAATCCATAAATCAAATATGGCAGGACTAATCGCCCGTAAGACTCTGTGTTCAGGCACCGACTCACGATTAATGCCCTATCGTACTGAAAAGAAATTTGCTAATTTTTGCCAGTGCGTGCGACTAAGAACTTGTTCATACGCAAAGCACTTTGACAATTGTGTAAGAGTAGTGACTGGCTGGCAGTCGAAAGGGATAAAGTGGACGAGTATGGGGAAGTCGCCGACAGGCCGAGCGGTCACGTGCACAGCAACACGCGACAGGCTCGCCGCAGACGTCACGTCACGGATAACCTCGTCCGGCTTCTCCACGCGAGGCGAACGGCGTCTGCTACTTTCACGTCGTTACTTGCCGGTTACATGTTCCCCTACACCTGTCAGCGCCTGCTCCCAAGTCCACACATACCACTAACTGTGGTACCTTCCTTGAATTATGTCAACGTAGAAGTGGAGTAGCCAGACATAAGAGTAGGCTGGGGTTTCTTACACTGACTGAAGTGAACGGAGGCAGGTTACGCGGGCTTTAACGGTGCTGACACACGTGTTATGTGAACAAAAATCAAGAATAAAATTACTACGCAATATAATAAAATGCACCATAGTTAACAGAAGTAACGTATTTTGGTAATTATTAAGTTTAGGGGCTTTTCTGAAAAACACAAAAGCAACCCCCAAAAAAGTGGTATATTTCCACTCTACTAATCACGTAGAACACGAATATACTAGGGGCGTAGCTTTAAAATAAGTACAACATATTTTTAAAAACTGAACAAAATTACGAAATGACTGTTCAGACAGTTTGTTTACGTTTCTGAACGAAACGTCCTAGACCAACAAAAGCTTACCTTGTTCACATTCAAGAGGGCGTAATGTTAAAATAAGTAGAACATATTTAAAGAAATCGCGAAATTTGATTTTTACGTCTATTAACGTCTACCGCCATTAATAATGGACGCGCATTGCAAATTCCACACGCTACCTGGCGCGGCGGATGCATCACGGGCATTTTAACGGACAATGTTTAACGTGGTCAGTCGCCTGCGCGCGTTTGCCAGGATGTTTCATGCCGTTCTAATCCGGCGGATTTAAAACGGATAAAGCAAGAAAGAGTGCATTTGTGCGTTATATTAGCCTATTAACGAGTGCATTTGTGTATTATATTAGCCTATTAACGAGTGCATTTGTGCGTTATATTAGCCTATTAACGAGTGCTTCTGTGCGTTATATGCGCGTATGTGGCGTTTGCGGAAGATTGTGATTTCATCGAGTGAGTGAGGTTGAATTGGCAGTTANGTGCGTTATATGCGCGTATGTGGCGTTTGCGGAAGATTGTGATTTCATCGAGTGAGTGAGGTTGAATTGGCAGTTAGTTGACAGAGGTATTTTACCACCCGCCTACATTGGTGAGTAAATTGATATTTTGGTGTGTTTTACGGCTCCTTTAAATCCCTAAAATCCTAAACTCGTAATTTAGTGTAAAACCCAAAAATCCTAACAGGTAGCTTAACGTGCAAATGTAGTTATATTACGTAATTCAAGAAGGTNGCTTAACGTGCAAATGTAGTTATATTACGTAATTCAAGAAGGTTTTTTCCGGCCGTTTTTACCCCACAATTTCACATTATTTCTAAACTAACCTAGGATTATTGGTAGGTAACGCAGAACACGACTATAGCAGCGTCATTAACGTATGACTAATTGTATAATATGTGCCCACCTAACCCCAAGATGGGTGAATCACTATTTTACATTTTTAAACTAACCTAGGATTGTAGCGATTTTAATTAACCTAGGATTGAAGTTATTTAAACTAACGTATGATTATATGGTTCCCATCTAGCCTGTGATTGTAGGGTGTTGATCTGAGATTTGATTAATATTGTATAGTCTTATATTACTTTACAACCTTACAATCCTAGGTTAGTATAAAACCCTACAATNGAGATTTGATTAATATTGTATAGTCTTATATTACTTTACAACCTTACAATCCTAGGTTAGTATAAAACCCTACAATCCTAGGTTAGTTTAAAAATGTAAAATAGTGATTCACCCATCGTGGGGTTAGGTTGTTAGGTTAGGTGGGTACATATTAAGAAATTAGTCGTGCGTTAATGCCCCTAGTATATTCATGTTCAACGTGATTAGTAGAGCGGAAATATACCACTTTTTGGGGGGATTTTTTTTACAGAAAAGCCCCTAAACTTAATAGTTACCCGTATTTTTAAAAAAACGGCTTATTAAGGATTATAGTATTCATTGTTGATAACCCTAAGTGCAAAGTACTGACTGAAGATAACTTTNAAAAAACGGCTTATTAAGGATTATAGTATTCATTGTTGATAACCCTAAGTGCAAAGTACTGACTGAAGATAACTTTGTCCTTAGTAGAAAGTTGCTCTATTCTGTCCCCTCTTCATGCTCCTTAAGTTTGAAGGAAACCTTTTGAAACACGTTGTATACTTACAAATAACTGCATGTACATAAAATATAAAAAGAATTTTAGGTCATTAAACGTACAGCAAATTCCTTGATCCCATGCAGTTATTTGTGTGTAAATCAGTTTTTATAAACATGAAACACAATAAAGAGCACGCTCACGTTTCTAACAGATGCGATGAGCGCATTTATTTAAATTTCAAACAACACGCATTCGCCCTCTTGCTATGCTCCATTGCTAGTAGTCAAGTGAGAATAATAGTATGCGGACCATTCCACACCACTTGTTTTTTATCTGCCAAGTCAAACAAATGGGATCCAGTTTATTTTATTTCAGCAGTACTATCAGACCTCCTTATATGGCAATATCAATTTATGTTGTTCCGTGAATATAACTGAGAAAATTTTTGTGTTTACGACAATCTTCCAATCTGTATTGAAAAATAAGCTTTATTTGGAAGTACGACGAGCAAAAATCTGAATACCACACTTAACTGATCAAAAAATATACGGGAACATACGTAATACTTCACAGCTCCACACAGAACTGCGTCAAAAACATGTCTTCGTGAATATTCAGCGTAACACGGGCGGAAAATGTCGTGTGCGTAGGAGAAGTTTCCATACAATGTTTACATAAATCGACAGTATGTTTTACAATAAACGTACTTGAATTACACAAAGCCAGAGATTAACTTGTTGTTGTTGAAATAGTGATTTATTAAATACATTACATTTCTTTTAGAATAAAATATTTAAATAAAAGTAATAAATTCCTTTTTTTTTGTTTTGTAATCCAATTGGCTGAAAACTGAATGCATTCGGCATGAAATGAAGTCGCACCGCTCGCAAGGTGACCACTAAGCTGGCCACAAGTGAACAACGCAACACTAAACACGAATATGACACGCTTTACAAAAAGTATGGTTACACTTATTACAGCTTTTTCGTGGCGAAATATAACCATTTTTCATTGCAACTAGCTTNCTTTACAAAAAGTATGGTTACACTTATTACAGCTTTTTCGTGGCGAAATATAACCATTTTTCATTGCAACTAGCTTGCTCTCTCTTTCCCTCACGCATAGTTCTCCTTGGTCCGTTGTGCGTAGGAGGGGCTGTCAGAGCTGCCAACATAATTTTCATCTTCACTCGCTCACGCAATCAGCTGATAAAGGAACGTCCTTGGTTTCGTTTTATGACACGTTACCACATACTGTTGGTCATTAAAGTGCACTCACGTGTGAAATAGACGACACAGTTAGAGACCAGGCNCATACTGTTGGTCATTAAAGTGCACTCACGTGTGAAATAGACGACACAGTTAGAGACCAGGCTCGATTGGGGCGTTCGAGTGAAAGCCGGCGAAATTAAGAATTTTTAAATTCGCTCCCGCCACTGTAACCACTAAGTGCAGCACTTTGTTCAATAACATACTAAGTAGGATTTCATGCGACGGCCTCATTTTAAGGCTTATTGATGGAAACGGCGAAACTATTCAAGATCTGTCTTTGCACTGTTATTTGTACATAAAAAGCCATCAAAACTCTTAATTAGGGTGTTTTCCGTAATAGTAACGATAAATCTCAACAACAAATTTAATGCCGTAATATAAAAGTCGCTAACTTTTTCTCTAAATATATAACCAAATAAAATCCCACGACAAATATCACTTCCTCCCAAATACTGGTAAATTACGTTGGCAGTTAATGAGGTAGGATTTTATTTAAAATATGTTAAGCTGAACATATTGCCAGTCACCATAGTGACGTGCAACCCTTCCGAGACAAGACCCTAAGCCCCCTTCAGCGAGTAAGCAAATACGCAAATGTTAACAAATATTACAGTGCCTCGCACTAAACCTGACACTATAATCATTCATGTAAAGAAAATAAACTTGCAGCTTTATAAAAAATTATGAGCCCCTCAATTTTTCCCCCTCTGAGGGCACTGACGAAACGGAACCATACATTTGCACACGTATCTTGGTCAGATACACCATAAAGGGTTCAGAATTTACATCACTATGTGCACTCTGCAATTTAACAAAATCTCAACAAAGAGGCAAAACTAAATTCAACTTTTACTAGAATCTTTACGCGCTAAGTAACCTCGAAACCCACTACCTGGAACGAAAAAGAACATGTGTTATGTTGTTTTCCAATCATAATAAATCCGTCACGTTAAGCCGTACAATCAAATCATGTTGTGTGGACCCACTGCGATACAATAAGCAGGTGGATTTACAAGCAATTTTCCTTCTTAGACGTTTGCGTTGCAATACAATAGGTGTTCTTTATATTGTATTGTAAAAACAAACATTTTATTTACTATGCCAATTAAAAAATGTAATTTCAACTGCCCGTTCGCCTCGCCACAAGTACAAAAGTACACAAGTAAAATATTATAAATTTTGTTCCATGTTCGCAAATATTAAATGAAATAACATATGTTACAACAGGAAGTATATCCACCTGCTCACGGTATCGCAGTAATTTTACGGCCCACTTTATTATCATCCTACAGTACAAATTCTTGGAAAGGTAATGTGTGAATTTTTTTTTCCTTCGGCTGCCAAACAGAGTTCGCCAAACACAACGAAAGAGTTAGCATGATGTGCCCTATTACACACACATTTGCAAATTTGTTAGTATTAGAATGAAACCCACGCGTATGGGTGTTTGATACCTTTCCTTATTTGTTTGTCCTTTAAACGAAAGAAATGCGTTCACCATTATAATTTCAACACTTTTAGGAGCACACAACGGATTTATTTTATTTTATTTTTATTTCATTTAAAGTTTTCCAACAAAAATACACTTTGGCCATCTTAGCCCGGGCCACATGCGAAATGTTTTATACTCTGTTTTTGTTGAGCCGAGAAATCTTAATTTACCCTCAATTTTCAAACTCTTATTAATTTACTCCTACTTGCTGTCTTGTAGCAACTACTTTTCAGAGGACAGAAAGTGTTTTTAGTTTGAAAGCGATACTACGAAAGGTAGCTGAGAGACGCGTTTTCACATGTGAAACCCTATATCCTTTCTTTCAGCCGGTCACACAATGAAAACGCCCCTAACCTATTAAAACTAAAACTTTCTTTGAANAACCCTATATCCTTTCTTTCAGCCGGTCACACAATGAAAACGCCCCTAACCTATTAAAACTAAAACTTTCTTTGAACAAATTTTAATAGTGCATTAGCTATTCCCGTTACCCTGCTGTACGTAACTTTTAACTCTACAACACTTTTAATGTATAATTATGTTACAAAACCATAACATAATTTTTTTAAGGCATTATGTATTACGTTAACTGTGACGTAAGTTAATAGTTAAGACAATTTACATAATAGCGTAAGGTAAAAAAACTAAAAGGACTGTTGACACATTTGGGAAATGTTTCTCTTNCTAAAAGGACTGTTGACAAATTTGGGAAATGTTTCTCTTTAAATGTTAAGTCTACAAGAAAGACGAGACAAATAGTCTTAATTTTTTTTTATGTCAAAGACTATACGAACGCCTTATCGAAATTTCAGTTTGTGACACTACGGGCATAACAGTTTTGGTAAGCAAGCCTAAATATAGCCATTGCACTATCCAAAATGATGATTTTTTTTTGTTGAGACAAAATATTTTCCAACATTTTTAGTCAAAATAAATTCACATTTACCTAGGTAATAAGAGTACTATTTACCACTACACACATGCGCGCGTGGTAACCAGTCATTCGTATTATTATTTCTTTCGTCTCTGCACATCTATTCCATTTCCGCTAGTGTGACTATATCTGAAAGTGATCAAAACTAGAAGAGCTGTTTTGACGAAATAGCTCGGCTTCTAACGGAAGGTATCGTATAGAAAAACGACGTTGCATGGATAAAAATTTTTCGACTGCATCCTACATNCTTGGATAAAAATTTTTCGACTGCATCCTACATTTATTGAAACTACCTGTGAACCTTTTCGAATGACGGTAATAAACTTCGTCTCCAAGGAACAAATCTTCACTGCTAGCGCTCTCCTTTGTCCACCTGGAAGCACTAAGAGCCTNATCAAAACTAGAAGAGCTGTTTTGACGAAATAGCTCGGCTTCTAACGGAAGGTATCGTATAGAAAAACGACGTTGCATGGATAAAAATTTTTCGACTGCATCCTACATTTATTGAAACTACCTGTGAACCTTTTCGAATGACGGCAATAAACTTCGTCTCCAAGGAACAAATCTTCACTGCTAGCGCTCTCCTTTGTCCACCTGGAAGCACTAAGAGCCTNCAATAAACTTCGTCTCCAAGGAACAAATCTTCACTGCTAGCGCTCTCCTTTGTCCACCTGGAAGCACTAAGAGCCTGAGCGTCTTATCTGCGATTGGCTGGCCACTCACGCGCGACTCCTGCACCACTTACGACTTGACAGCGCTTCATTCATAACAACAAAGTGTTCAGTCGGCTTTGTATAGCCTCCTAGAGGCTCTCCATCGTCTATCTTTATCTCATATAACACATTTCCGCTTCCAAGAATGGCCAACATGTGTCCATGCTCCAACTTTCCATCGCCACCAAGAACTATATCGACAAAGCCTGCCGTATTATAAATCACTAGGCAATGTTGCCAAGCTTACGAGAATTCCCATGCACATAGGAGTATTTTCGGAACGACGCACGTCAACGGGAATGAAAGAGCACTGCATCTCCTACCCGTTCCCCTACCAGAAGCAGCAAAAACTAACTCATCCACCTACTGCATTTAATGTCTAATCCAAGTTTCCTACACATTTTAATTTCTTTACTGAGAATTACTTTTTAAAAAAACGCCTTTGTAATTGTAGTGTTATCAAAACTGAACACATTAGTGAGGCTAGGACTGTTCCGAATTTTTCTGCTTACGTCATTTTCATTTACAGTAATTATTGAAAACTCTTTTACTTAATTTAGTGGACGGTTTTTTGGTGCCTCGGTACCTAGTACGAGCGTCAGACAGGAGAAACGGNAAACTCTTTTACTTAATTTAGTGGACGGTTTTTTGGTGCCTCGGTACCTAGTACGAGCGTCAGACAGGAGAAACGGTAGCAGTCCCGCTCTTGGCCGTTCAAGGACAGCCGACCAGCGACCCTCCCTTCCACCGATAACCTAGTCACAACCAATGAAGGCCGCGCGTTGCTGCCTAGCCTGCATTGTCCAGGCGACCACTGCGGCTGGTGCAAATTGTTCCTCACTTCCTTCCGAACATCTTGAAAGTGCTAATTGTAAGTTCACACATTTGTAGCAATGGGCTCGTTTAGTTGAATAAACACGCGAAACTTCTGTGCCTGTGGGCCTTCGGTGGCGTAGCTGCTAGTGCGCTCACGGCTGGTCGGCAGGTTTCCTCCGAGATCTCCCATTCCACCCGACCTTGCATTCCTTCCGGCACCACGCTTCACCCTTGTCATTCCTCAAGACCTCGTTATGAGCTGTCCAAACTCTTACTCCATTCATGTCTGTAACTTTAACCGTTCGTGTAGACCCTACGTAGGGCTTTCAAATGTGCTCAGCTAACCGTGAACATCATATATAGTCCATTCACGGTTACTCCCAACTTTCCTAAAGCCAGGCTTGAGTTCTACTTCCACGATATTCCTCCGCCTTATGTGAACAAAGCCTAACTTAATCTAGAAAATTACACCAAAGGATTCGTGCGCACTCAGTGTAATAATATTTTGCATAGGAACTATTTCTTACTAGATATTACTAACGCACCTGTTGTTCTCAGTGACTTTATTTATATTAATTATAAATGAATTAATGTGATTTGTAGATAAAATATATGTTAAAGTTCAATTTAACCAAAAATAAGGTACTCGTGTGTTAACAGAATTTTAAAACGTTTGTGATACATGGCATATTGAGGAAACAACCAAGCACGTCATACATGGGCTGATTTTTCAAAAAGTGTGAAGAAACCGCGAATAGACTATACAAGCACATTGCTAGTTTATTTTAAAACGTGTACTACATCTTTCACGTGGGCGGGCACTTAATTGCGTTTGTTTACTACTGTCAAACCTAATATATGCCACCTGCATTCTAATCAAATCTTACGTGTGTTTACGCTACGTCGAAATTACTTAAACTAATAGCTATTGAATTACATTAACACGCGAGTAATACAGCCGCAGCAACAAAATTGATCCTGTTTAATGTGCAAGATACACAACCGGAGAGCACAGGACAATAAGAAACCTACACACAAATACGCTACCAAATTCGTATCGCGTATATTTAAAAAAAAAAAGGAAGTTATTTATGTAAAACTTGCATTCTGACCATACTTACTTGTGAAATCGTGGTATGTACAAATCTTTCAGCAGAGACTAAAACAAAAACGCAACAAAAAAAAGTATTTTAATAATAATAATAATAAAAAAGGGTAGGCCTAACAAAACTATTACGCAAATAGTAAATAATTATTAAAGTCACATAATTATATGAAACTTGCCTCCACGGGCTTCAACGCTGCAACACAAGAGGTTACGTTGCCTTCTTTGCTGCAATGTTCCGCACTAACAGCGAAGTACAATCGATCACCGCATAGCGTGCGAAGAGCAACGTGCATGTACCGAGCTGTGACGGGGAACTGTGTTACCCACACGCGCCTCCGAGATCGACGCCGCGATTCTCGCATTGCTTCGACGAACATAGGGATGCAAAACACGTGCAAGAAAAACACTGATATTCTAGTGGCAAAAGAAATACAGGAATATTCAGTTTTTATTTTAGGACATTTTGTATTTATCAATGTGGCAGAAATTGTACTTCCTACCCGCAAGTGTAACATTTTCGAGAGTAAATGATTTCGCTGCAAGCCCACACGTTACACCGTGGAAATAAGTGTCACTTTTTTATTCATTCTCTTCGGTTATATGAACATATCTGTGTTTCTAATGGTTAAATTAATTGTTCTATGTTGTTTTTCGTTTTAAAAAAAATCTTGTTCATTTATTTTATTTATTATAGACAAGTAAATCGTCTCTACGAAAATGTAACACAAAAAAAAAAGGAAGTTGCACTTTTCTATGTTACATTGTCATTCATACAATTGACACTATTAATTAAGGAAACCCACACAACAAGTCGTGACATCTTGTGGCGTAGCCTTCGGCTCTGATAACTGCTCGACACCTGCGCTGCACGGAAGCTCACTCGCCCCTCGCGCCTTTCACGAGTAACAACAGTAAACTAAAAGTGCCAATACGGACACGGCCTTCTTTTCAGCTCCTCCTTCGACGAAACATTTCTGTTGTGTACTCGAGACTTCAGAAATGACCACAGATATTCACTTAGGTTGACGTCCGGAGGATGAAGACGAATTATATAAATTGTTTTGAAATGTTCCACTCCATCCGTTGTAAGCTTCGACTAGTTGGCATGTTCAAGCATGTAGGAAGGTGCCATTCCTAATGTTTTGTTGCACTTTACCTGACCACCTTTAAACGTTCCTATACAAGAACTTGTCCAGCGTACCGTCAACAATATACTCAATATATTACCGACCTCTTTCGCAGACACAAACTCCCAAACCAGGNAGCGTACCGTCAACAATATACTCAATATATTACCGACCTCTTTCGCAGACACAAACTCCCAAACCAGGTTTTTTTTGTGTGGGGAATAACATCGGCCGTATTTGGTTTTCTCCACACGCGTCATGTGACCAGAAGGCGTAGTTCCAAGCCATCTTACCTAGGTGCTTGTTCGAGAATAGCAGTTTTGCAGCGCGGTTCTTCTTACTGGCGTAGGACTCGCCCTTGCTACCCTGTCATTACTGCCGTGCCCACGTTCACACTCGGCGATCTGCATCGGAACACATTTCATCACAGATAGCAATTTCCAATTCTGCGCCAAGTTTACGAGTGCTTGTACGGAGACTGGATTTAATTCGTCGCAAAATAAGTCTTTCTTCCTGGGGATTCAGAGACGTTTCTATTCAAGTTTTCTTGGTATGTTACTAACTGGTCCTTTATTTTTAGATTTATATAACACTAGCGAACCGGCCCGGCTTCGTCCGGGTACAATTGAGTTTAACAGTGATACACTAATAAATAAATTGGAAAAAGACAATGTATTTATGTGAAAACAGTATTATAAAATTATACCATGTTGACCAAGGTTTTTAACTAATTACGGCAACCCAAAAGGAAGAAAATATTTTTTGCCTGATAGCCAAGAAGTAGGGTTTTGTTTTACTACATTTCCGCTTTCCAGCATCGATGTATGAAAATCAAAACGTGAGATTCGTTAAGTTGTAGCTTTAGAAATAAGTGTACCTAGGTACTACTTTTTGCGCTTGGCTGAGGGATCTTAATCGATCACCAAATTTAAGCAACATTCCCAGCGGCACACATTTGGATGGGTGACCGTTTAGTGACATAACATCTGAGCGCTTCCGGGCTTCGGAGGACACGTTAAATATTCGGTCCCGGTTGTTATCCATTGATAGCAGTCGTTAAGCCATTTCAGAGGTCCTTGGGCGGCCTGATAAACTCTGACACCAGAGGAAAAAAAAGATTTTGGCCACGTTCCCAGCTATTGCAGAATTACGTTTTGTTGTCATTCCATAGGAACCGTACAATTTACCGGGATGAAAAGTATCATATGTCCTATTCCAGGACCTAAAGTACCTACATNGATAGCAGTCGTTAAGCCATTTCAGAGGTCCTTGGGCGGCCTGATAAACTCTGACACCAGAGGAAAAAAAATATTTTGGCCACGTTCCCAGCCATTGCAGAATTACGTTTTGTTGTTATTCCATAGGAACCGTACAATTTACCGGGATGAAAAGTATCATATGTCCTATTCCAGGACCTAAAGTACCTACATACCAAATTTCATCAAAATACATTCAGCCGTTATGGAGCTGAGTGGTAACAAACACACGCACACAGACTTTCGAATTTATATTATTAGTAGGATAGTAGGATAACTGTTGCGTAGTTCTTATTCCTAACATTTCCTATTTTTCTAAGAAGAATCCTCTTAGGCGCTAAATACGCTTGTTTCTTTCAGCTCGGAATCAAGTTTCCTACCTTTGCCCATTTTCTTGAGACCACTGTGGGTTATATGCGAAACAGAAACAAAGAACTATACGCACAAAACGCCCCACTGCCTTTTACACTAGACTCGAGGCCATCAAACGACTAGATGTATGCTAGTGTATGGATAGCAAAGTAAATTCGTTTGGGGTTACAAACAGCTTTTCTTTATCTTCTCCTCAAGGAATGCGAGTGCACTATGTTTCAAAATTTTGCCCTTATCTGTAACATATAAAACTTTCGTAAATAACCTAAAGGAAAAATTGACTATTTTATAATGGATGAAACTGTGTATGGAAAAAGCGACATACTGTATTTAGAAACATCGCCGTTTAGATTTCTAAACGTGTGTAAATGAATACTACACTGCTTTTCCGTCAGTTGAGGGGCGGGGCCTCCTCAACGCAGCAGGTGACAACTATTCTATAAATGCAATTTGGAAAGATATTACTTTAATTCCCATTAAAAAAAAAAGATTGGGTGATTTACCATCCTTGACTTTCCAGATCAAAGTTTTAACTTCAATGCCCTAAGATATGTTACGGTTAGATTTGTTTTGTACATAGCACATTTATGAACACTGTGTTTATTATTGTAGTAAATTTAATCTAAGCAAACTTATACAACATTAAAACCCTATATAACAAATTGTGTGCATATTTCTCGCGCATATAAAGTATTTGCGTAATTTTTTCAAACGTAAAATTCCGTGAAGAAATTTATGCTAACAGTTTATAAACGGAATATTGACGTAGCTTCTATTCGGGACGTGGCAATAACAAAAACCACAAATTTTTACATATTCGATATTTTTTTTTCTCCATGCGCGTTAACAATCGCCCGGTTAACACGTACTAACAACAAAAAAAGCCTGCAGTATAATAATAGATACAACAATTTTCTGCGCTGCGCCAGAAAATTACGTCGCAAGGCGACGACGCAGCATCCTCACAAGGAAATAATTCAAATCAACTAGAGCCCGAAAAATCTAAGTTAACTGATTTAACGTAGAACAGTTACGCACCGACGCTAATGTCGATAATAGTTGCCTACTGTGGTAGACTCAAACAGCTCGGCGACTAACTAGGTGAAAACTAGGTGTTTTATTTCCATGGGTTGTAATCAATGAAGCCGTTGCCGGTCCGACTTCCTCG
>NQII01000489.1:625216-635370 GCA_002778355.1 Clitarchus hookeri | reverse complement strand
GGGAGGAGGACAAAGAAATCAGCGCATTCCTTCTCGCCGTAATTTACACACTGATTAGAAACTCCCACGCACTAAATACATGAGCATCACACTACTTATTCCGTAGTATTAAATTTACTGTCTTACTTTTAAAGTGATCATGTACCCTAACTACACCTGTCGATTTATGCATTCAATTATTTAATTAATATGTAAATACCGCACTGTGGATTTGGCAATTTATCTAATGAGTTGAGCTTCAATCTCCGTGTTGGGACTTCGTATTTTTCTCTCTGTTTCTTTGCAGGTTTTGCACACATATTTACAGGNCTTCGTATTTTTCTCTCTGTTTCTTTGCAGGTTTTGCACACATATTTACAGGTTGTCAGAGAAGTCTTTCCTTAACCACAAACTTTATTTATATCCGCTATATGTAATATAGAAATGTGAAACTGGTGCCAAAATATTGAAGAACTAACCAAGATTTGTGTTAAAGGTTTCAGTAACGTGGCTGCAGTGTAGCAGTTGCAGTGTCCAGGAAACCGGACGTGTTCGCAAATCAGGAAAAAGCCCAGTGTGTCCTCTGGTACCACGAGACCCGGTAACCAATAACAGCGCAGAGGAACTTTCAGACAACGTATGGAAATATGCCGCCCGATGTCAAGAGCATTATGTCGTGGTATGACAAGTTCAAGAACACAGGATCTGTTGCTGACTTACCGCGAACTGCCTAACCATCTCGACCTCGGCTGAAAGACTGGAAACAGTGAGAGAATCTTTAGTGAGAAATCCCAAGAAATCAGTGCGTAGGGCCTCACGTGAATTACAGATGCCAAAGAGGTATCTTCATGACATATTACACAAACGTTTGTTTTGTGCAACAGTGCAAATTGTTCAGGAATTGTATCTCAAAGACGCCACGCGTAGGTATGTCCTTGTTGTCGAAATGTTACTACGTATTGAGAGCGATAATTGCTATCTCAAACGTGTTGCTTTTTCTGACGAGAGCTTTTTTGTCAGTGATGTAGTGAACCGGCATAATGTGCGTATTTTGGGGTTCATAGCCCCCTGGTGAGGTGCTAAGAGTGTACCAGAGGCAGCCCACAGGTGAATGTTTGGTGAGCGCTTTTGCATAATCAAATTATCCAGTCTTTATCACTGAGGGCGCCATCACATCACCTGTGTATCTGGACACGTTGCAATTGTTTGCTGTTCCTCAGTTTCTTGAGTATCACCCAGACGTCATTTGTCAACAAGACGGTGCACCGCCTCATTGGCGTTTGGAGGCACGTGCCTATCTTAATACGACTTTTCCTGGACGATGGATCGGTCGTGATGGCCCGAAAGCTTGGCCTCCACGCTCTCCTGGCATAACCCCATTAGATTTTTTCTATGGGATTATATCAAGAACAATGTCTACAGAACTTCTATATCAGATCTTGCAACTCTGCAACAACGGATATCCACAGTTATTGCATCAATCCCTCATGTGATATTGGCTAATTTATGGACAAAAACTGAACATCGACTAGCCAAGGATGTTCACGTGGAGACCTACTGATGTGTTGTCCTGTTGTAACAAAAAACTTTGTTAGTTTACCAACATTTCGGCGCCGGTTTCACCTCTCTATCTAACATGTAGCGGATATAAATAAAGTTTGTAATCAGGGAAAGATTTTTCGGACGTCCTGTATTTTGGTTTCCATAACCGTTTTTATCTATTCCTGCTGAAAATACAAAATTAGAAACCACAGATAAATTTTAAGCATTTAATCTATTAGAATTATTATGTTTCTGGTAGCCATAAAACCACAGGGCTTTTATATTGGCACAGTTGTACAATGTGTAACACCTGGTAAAGTGTATGAAAACCCCTATCTTCTCCAGTGTAACTAAATATGCTGGTTGCTGTCAAACTTCCACCTATGTGCCCTTCAAACATTTCAATTTACTACCTCTTGTTGGATAATCTCAAAAACTAAACGAAAACCAATAATTCGCAAGGGAAAAAAACTTCTTCTGCGTGTATTTAAACTACAATTTGTTCGAATTCGCGACCTCTATTTATCGACAAACTTCCCAATTATGCGAAAACAAAAGGGCGGAAACAATAAAAAATGTATAACTAAATTTCAGTCCCGCTCCCCCACTACAAACTGTTGCCGATATTCCACACTGACGAGTCTCCTACGCGGCTGCATTCCTGACAGTGACCTCGCATACAGTATAGTGGTAGTGCGTTGTACTGCGGGAACAGTCATGACGTCAACTGAATTTTACCCACAGTCTAACTGCCGTCTGGTCCGAATAAATGGATGATAATTATTTTAATAGGGTCTACTTCACTGCTAAAAAAAAGTATCTGAACTTCGAGGGTAGCTAGCTGTCTCAGTTTAGTTCACGGTAGCATAGAACTACATTTTCTCTGCCAGATAGCTGTATGAGAACCACAGTTGGTTTAAGTGACTAAAACGCTTTCTGGACACTTCGCCCAAAGAAAAAAATATACGCAGGAAACAAAAAAAAATGGGTGAACTGGATAACATTAATGGAAATGTTTTCATATCTTTACATTAATCAGTTCGCAAGCCGTTGCAAGCCCATTATCACGTCCAGTTCACGGCTGACAGAGTAGTTTCGTGCATCACGTGAAACAGATATTCGTTGGAGGATTTACAGGATTACGTGATGGCGGAAACCAGGTTACGGGATCCAGCGTGGCTAATTGGAATTTGCGCGTGAGCGACAGGAAGGCAAAATGCATCGCTTTCCACGCTACTGGCTTTGCCCGCTAAAATGTTTGACGCGATTTCATGTCCGGGGCTCCACGAAAATTGAAAAAGTCGTTTCGATAATATTAAAATGAGTAAATATCAATATTCAATTCCAATTAGACAGATATGCGCAGATTTACTCGGCGCACTGTAGTGGATAGGTATTACCAAATACACAGACACTTCCTCTAAGCAAAGTTTCATTTTACGAGTTGCCAAATTTTTTACTGTTTGGTAATTGTAAAAAAAAAATGAGAACGTGTCATCGTTTCAAATTTCAAGTAATATTAGCTATGCCATTATTAGCATTTAATATTTCATTTATGTCTGTTCTGCGTGGTAGAGTTAAACACTTTAAGATACGTAGTTACATTTTCAATTTATAAAACCAGTACGAAGGGTGAGAGAGCCGTTACGATACAATCTTTTTAAACTACTTAATTTGTATTCAGAAACGTGTCACAGCTACAAATTCGAAATGCAATTTTTGCTGATCGAGGACGTTTATGGTTTGATATTTTTAATAGCTTCAATTTAACCAAAAGGTAAAATTTGGTTCAACATTTTGAATACTTGTCAATACTTATGCGAAATGGGTTGAATCAAATTTCCGAATTGTGTCTACTTATGGCCATAAGGTGAACTACTTTAACATTGTTGAGGCAGCGTCGCAGTTTTTTTAGAACTATCTTGTGACATGTGGAGTTTTGATACTACACTTAAGATGTACTTGTGAAAAAAAATATGTTGCAAATAAATCAGAAGTACCTACATTTTCAAGCAAGGTATCCTTATAAACGAACTACAGAGTTGTGGAGTCTGAAAACACGATTACGAACACTTGCAAGCGCACACTGTTCAAGTTATTGCGCGACCGCAACAGATGCAATTACACCCAGCTACCGAACTACGGATCCATCGTCAAGAATCGCTGCCATAGTCTCGCGGCACTAGAGAAAGAAGACGAGGGAAGTTACCGCACGTATTGGGGAGAGAAATACAGGGCCGCCGCCGTAATCAAGAATGCTGCGCACACGAGAGTTAGTTATCTAGAATCTGGAAACGCCGCACTCTCAAGAGAGGTTCCTCACAGGACGCGCTTCCGGGCACAAGCTTACACAGGTTTTCTTCTGAAAAAAAACGAATGCGGGATTTATTAATACAAGTTACACCGATTGACATCGTGACACCCGGATGTCTTGGTTTTAATTTACATACATCTGTATGTCGAAAGTCTGTCTGTGCACAGTAAAGGTTACTTATTATGACAAATTTACACAAATGCATGCTAATATTTACGGAGCATATTTCACAACTAAATTAAAATGAGAAAAAAATTTCTAAACACGAAGATTTACATTATTTTTTAACTGTGGCAGTATTACAACTGCGATGTAAACAGCATAGCACGTTTACAATTGGCAATAAAGCCATCCCTACAGGATACCCTATTTCTGCTATCTTCTGCTACACCCATGGGCACAACAAAAGGCATAAAAGTATATATAGCCGAAGAGAAGAAAGAATGCATCAGTTCATACTCACGCGTTACCTACAGTGCTAACAGAAAATTGTAAATGGCAGACATCCCGCAGTTGGCAGAGGTACAAATGCAATCAAACATTGTATGTAGGTGGCTTTGTGGTACATCCACTAAGTACGAAGATTGGTTTTCTTCCTGGAGACTGCATTTATTTAAGTTTCTGAGTACGATTACTAGACTATTAGTGTATGAAAAATAATGTCAGTAACGGCATAAAAACAAGGTACAGTATTCACATTTATGCACAACGGACATTTAATAATAAAAACATTATTAAATTATTTAAATGTTTTTCTTTAACAAGCATAATAAGCAATCTTGTGTTTTTCGTAATTAAATAAGTTTTTACGGTCGAAAATCCAAAAGAAGGCTAAAATATCACAATACTAAAAATAAGGCTTTTATATGTGTCTGTTGACATTACTCATTCTAAAATGTTCAAATTATCTATTTTAGAAACCAATCGATTTGATTAGCAAACCACCTCAGGCAGCGGATTGCACTGTGCAGTCAATTGCATATTATTACTTTTAGACAAAGATATTCTAGGAATAAACGTTTTCTAACAATAACATGACTTATAAACAGCAATAATGTATCACATAAAATAACTAAAAAAAATTCGTTGCACGTCGGAGATTTGAACTCCAGAACCTAAAACGATGCGGCGCAGGTCCGCGCACCAACCCACTGGGCTACACACACAACACACAACTTACGAAGTAGCCATTACAAAATCCATAGTTAACCCGTCAAGTTGTATTTATTGTTTTATTATGACCGCGAGAGTGCATTGAAACGTTCCCCGTTACTTACGCGTACATTAAGTTTCATTTTGTACATAAATACGTTTTACAGAACCCGTAAACTGACACGGGTGTCCGCCATCTTGTCTGTCGCAGCTCCGTGGGTATAGCAGACATTTAGAGCACGTTCTATTACCGTTTCGGTCATGCCCATGGATACGAAAACTGTTATACCCGGAGCCGGACCCCTTCGGGGGGGGGGGGCTGGATTGTAACCTACGCGGAGGCAAAAACACTTGCAGAAAATGGGTAGGAAAACTGCTACGGAAATGGGTATCGTGTGGGGCCGGCTAAAGAGACCACCTTGCTTACCTACAAAAAATGCGTAGGAAATTACAGGCATCCCAGCTGCTTCGGGAAATATCCTTCCAACAAAACATAATATAAGTGCTCAGTATTTTACCCGGAAATGTAAATAAATCGTTTATTAAGATCATTGGTTGCTGTTCAAAACGAAGTTTATTTTCACTGTCAAAGTACAAAATACTGCTAAAAGTATAAAATGATTAATTTACTTCAACTGCAGAGAAAAAGTTAACAACAGGACCATAGTGAAAATACCAGCTAAACTGCCTACATCGTCTACACTAAAACAAAACTAACGAACGAACAGTAACATAAACGAGAGACTGCAACACAGTGGCATCTGTAAACTAACTGGTAATTGAGATTTACGGTTCAACAAAGTATCTGTGTTAGTAACCCAGTCAAATTATGGCTATTAGAGAACCCTGAAAGAGCAGTTTTCATAAGCACAATTAACTTTGCAACCATTCTGTTCAAAACAGCTGCAATACAAAAACTGTTATATTCAAGTGCTATAATCATTATGAAAATTTAAAAAATAACTCAACTAAATCCAGTTTACAAACAATTCATACGATATAAATAAGAGAAACTGCGAATACAGTCACCACAACACAGTCTATAAAATCTTTCGTTCATCAATGCTGCCAACTCACTACAAAATTGTAACTTTAAACTTTTTAGTTTTAAATACATACCATAATGAGATAGTTAATAACTAATCCTTCCACGTATAGTAATCAGTGAATTTCGCACCGGTTTTCGATTAAAAGTTTTCACTCATGAATTTATTCCTGTACTGCTCATAATAAATATTGTAGCATAGAAACTGTGTTGCAGTACTTGAAACAACAGCAATTCCTTCAGAGAATTTCCGTCATCTTTTTTTTGGGGGGAGGGGGTGAACGTGAACAGAAATAAACAAACGTAAAACAAAAATTCATAGATTTCTTAAAGCCCCTGTCACACTGTCAAATTTTCGCCTTCAACTATATTTCACAGTAAAATTTGAAGACAAAACACGGCCATCAAATTTTTCCCTCCAACAAATTTATCAAATAATATTGAATGTGTTTGAAAATGTGTCACACTGTCAAATTTTTTTACTGAGACAATTGAATTTGAATTATTATTTAAGAATCATTTTCATAGTGACATATCGCTTTTGTTTTTCCATGCAGCCCCTTACAGGAAAAAATATAAGGAATGTTGGTTGTATTCCCTTTTCGCTTCTTTACTAAATTCAAATTTTATTTATTACAGATGTTTCCTGCACAATGAAATATAATGCCTCCCAGTTCGTAATATTATGTGCAATATTCACTTAAAATAGCATTCATGCCCAGACGGCTTCTACATAAATTAATTATGTTCATAACCTGCTTCGTTTCCAGCAATTGTTCGTTATTTTGGAGTTTCTTGGCGTCCATATTTGTCATGCACTATTCTGATTGGCTGAGACCGTGAAACATCAAAGAAATTTTAGAACCGGTCAATCGTCAAACGTTTGATGGAATCTGAAGCTATCCAACTTTCTCAAACAAATATGGCGGCTTTTACTACGTTTCGATGACGTCATAACTGTCCAACTTTATTTGACCAAACTTATTAGAAGCAGTTTGACGGAAAAATTTGACAGTGTGAAAGGTGCTTAACAACACATTCACCATCAAGCAAATTCAGAAAGTCGTACGCGTACATTCGTACAGCCGTCAAAAGCTAAGGCTTGCAAAGGTTTTACGGACGTGACAAGTCGTAAATCCAGCTTTCAATCCTACACTTGCGTCATCCATCTCAATGCGAAGTCTCCTGAAAAGTCAAGTAGTTAACGCCTTCCTCTAATGTTATTTACGCAATGGTGTTTCGATAATTATTCAGCTATGCTGCAACAACTCGTCTCATGGCCATGGAAGAGAAATGACCTACTTCTGAGGGATTTCCTTATTGATCCGAGTTTTAAAGGTTAGGCCTACTGCTAATTCTTGAAACTTTTCTAGTCTCAAGACACTGTGTTTAAATTTAAAAAAATAATAATAACACTTAGGCAGAAAAAAAAATCGGAACCACGTAGACGTCCATTCGCGGGTACTTCCAACTGTTCTGAAGCCCTGCTAAAGTTCTACTTGCAGGATATTCCTCCGCCTCGTGCAAACAAAGCTTAGAAAATAACACCACAGTGTCAACGCACCATATTCGTGCGCACTCAAGTGTGAAAATATTTTGTATAAGAACTATTTCTTACTAAGCATTACCAACGCCTGTTGTCCGCCTGATTTTATTCATTTTAATTATAAATTAAATACAATTTAAATTTACAATTTAACCAAAATAAGATACTGTTTCGATAACATAAATATAAAACGCTTGTGATACAAGACATATTAAGCAAACGGTCAAACACGTCATACATAGGCTAAGACGGGAAAACACGGGCATCGTCCGGCACAATCGTCAAACGAGAGGGTCTTATAGTTCTACTTAATTATTTCCTACGACATATTAAACAGGGGTGGCTCTACCCCCTCATTTGACTGCATGGCCTCCACCCCCAACCATTCCCCCTCTTTAGTGGTGGTTGTTCTTGCATGCTATGTGCGCGCGCGCCGACAGCTCGACCGCCTCTCTTGTTTAATCGGGTATGGCGTTTATTCAGAACTATACTTTTGTATTATAGTATGTGCATATTTTTCTAAGACACAGTAAAATGTATTTAGTTTTATGATCAGTTGAGTCCACTTGATTCGGCAATGTTTGTCAGGGAGCGAGCACAATGTCTAACTGTTCAATTTCTTAAGACATGTGTATTTAAACACACCCATGACAATGGTTCACATGACAGTAAACCATGATTGACTGCTACACATACTACGCAATAAAAACACAAAAAATGGTTATTAAACCTTGGCCCTAAAAAGATTAAAATTAACACAATGTTCCAAAAAAACTGAAGTTTATGTAAGTAAACTATAACAAGCAAAATCATAGCTCTGTACACATGTATACAAATCGTCTCTATAAGAAGGTCCGCTTAGAAAACGTGTTTTACGTCACATTACAACCAAAGAGGAAAAGAATAAAAATAAAAGCTTTACTTAATAGCTTGAGCTATTTGTTAGTATCCTAAAGTGAAATAATATTTGTGACGAAATTTTATAATAGTTATTTTACCATATACACAAGAAAAACATTTCACATTCGATTTCATATAGCTCAAGACAATTCAAAATACACGTCATGCAACTTAAATGTGTTAATAAATTAGATGTGCAATGCCTCACAACTTTAAAAATAAAATATGTCGCATGCACCAACGGCTGTTAGTAAAAAATATGCATTTTGATCACGCCTACAACACAGTTTACGCAATAAATAAACTGGCCCCTTAAGGTGGGGCCTCATCCCATGTGTTGAATTTTCCATTTACGAATCATAACATTATTTTCAGTGAAATTACTAAAAGGGATGAAGTAGGGCCACGTCTGTCAAGAATTTGAAAAAGGGGGCGGGGGCACGAAGTAACAAGCATTCCGGCTTTGAGGCGGTATTGGGGAAGAACAAATGCAACATCAACCAACTACTATAACTACTATTGTCACTATGGTGATCGGCAGTAAATTGAAAAGGGCGTCCCGCACTTGTACAAATCCCAAACATCTTCACACAGAGCGGTTTAAGGGAGACGCAACTTTGAACTGCTTAGCTGTTTTTTTAGATCTTTCATTAAGTACAAACAAGACTGCAAATTATTCCACGGTTGCAACAATAAAGACAAAAATAAACATTTTTTTTTACCGAGTACAGCATTTAAGCAAAGTCTCAGAGAGGTTCGAGCCACTCTTGAGAACATCTGGAGAGCCGACGGGAATGAAATGAGGTGGATGTGGAACACCTCCAGAATGCAAGGGCAGGGGAAAACGTGAGATCTCCGAGAAAACCCGCCAGCCAGCGGCATTGTCCAACACGATTCCCACATGTGAAAATCCGGGAGTGATCCCGCCGGGGATCGAACCCGGATTGCCTTCGCTCTACCCGCTACATCAACGCGGCCCCTCAGCAACATCTGAGAAAAATTAGATAGTCATTTATGCAGCCGAGTACTCATTGATGATGCTACTAATTAACTCGCCTCTCCGATTTTTCTTCCTATCTATTTCCTTCTTGTAACACTGTATTCTGGACATAAGGCTTGCAGCTATAGCCATCGCCGTACTTAAACTCTATAATTTTGTGTTTGACATTTAAATTCTTTTTAGTTTTGTATAAGTGTTTTTTCCTGTAATGTCCCGACCACTTGTCCTGTCTTACTATTCCATTGCAGATTAATTCTAGACATCTGTACTTAAAAACGTTTCTGTTGTATATTATTGATTACACTTACATTCCCGCAAAAAACCTGCACCATTGACTTTCCTGGAAAACACTACCGTAAACATAGGTATGTGCACAGGATCCGCACAATTCGGACGTTGACGTTCACATGAACTGTACGTGACTGATGGGAACCTCCAACTAGACGCGGGTGTGGTGGTACCGGCCATTTCCCGGAAGACAGAGGTTGGACAGTAGTAGTGTGCGCGGCTACTTTGCGCATCTTCCCCTGTTCGGCGACTGCCCGGCTAAAGGGGCAAAAACAAAACATCCTGACTTGCTTTCTTTTCCCTCCCATCCAAATCAGTCCTCGCTTTTTTCCCTTCACAGAAGAATCCGTTTAAACACATGATTTTTAAAACCATTCTTCCAACCCCC
>NQII01000489.1:607141-624459 GCA_002778355.1 Clitarchus hookeri | reverse complement strand
TCATGGACGCCCCCTGTAGGCACCCATATCAAATATCCTTACAGACAGTATATACAATTATGACCACTTTGGACCTAATGACTTGCATTAATGCATTGATAAATTGATAACAGTAAAAATGCATGATACCTTAATATGTGGCTATTACTCCCACTCTAATAAATATATATACAAACACACACACACACACAAAACGGCTAACAATACAAACACACCTTAAAAACACGTTAAAATATGCAAAAAAAATGTTATTACCATGAAGCTCGACATGTGTCCCATTTGAATTTAATGTGATATGCTTGCGCGGGTGTGCCATTACGGGGCATACATGTACCTCCATTATTCTTCGCTGCAAGGCAGAATAAGGTCATAGTAGCAGTGTCAGCCGTCTGAACCACAGAGCTAAGTTCAGTGAACACACAGCATGCCCTGATGGTGCAGTCGACAAGCCTTTAACCGGCAGNCACACACACACACACACACACACACACACACACACACACATATATATATATATATATATATATATATATACACACACACACACACACACAAAACGGCTAACAATACAAACACACCTTAAAAACACGTTAAAATATGCAAAAAAAAATGTTATTACCATGAAGCTCGACATGTGTCCCATTTGAATTTAATGTGATATGCTTGGGTAGGTGTGCCATTACGGGGCATACATGTACCTCCATTATTCTTCGCTGCAAGGCAGAATAAGGTCATAGTAGCAGTGTCAGCAGTCTGAACCACAGAGCTAAGTTCAGTGAACACACAGCATGCCCTGATGGTGCAGTCGACAAGCCTTTAACCGGCAGGATGAGTTTGAGAGAGGTCGCATGGTCTGCCTCCGGGAGGCAGATTGGACGCCACTGGAACAGTTCTACCTGCACTGAGAGTCGGTGTGGTACGCCGTGGGAACAGGAGAGTACACACACGTAGAGGCGGCTCGGGTCAACCCTAGCGGAACACTAGCAAAGAGGATCGTTTCATCGTGCGACAAGCTGTAAGCACTTCACGGGCGTCGCCGCGCACCATCCAGGGACATGTCACAGCGGCTGGGGATACGCCTGTGTCCACCAGTACCATATCCAGGAGACTAGCAGAGCGGGATCTGTCGACGCGGCGTCCCTTACGGCCTGAGCATCGCCGAGCACGTGTGACCATCTGCTGGGAACGAGCAACATCGCAGCTTGCGGATTGGCGACGAGTGGTGTGATTCAGAGTCTGGAGACGTCCTGATCACGCCTCATCGTAGAGCGGCACACCGCCCCAACGAGAGGTGCATGGTGTGGTGTGCCATTTCCTACGATTCCCACACCCCACAGGTAGTGATTGAAGGAATCCTGACATAGTGGCGATACGTCCTGGACATTCTGGAACCATGTGCGCCCTCATTTCCTGGTGCAGCTCGGCAACCCCATTTTCCAGCAGAATAATGCCCGGCCTCACACAGCACGAGTATCTCTGGCCTGCCTGCGTGAAGTCAACGTACTTCCTTAGCCAGCAAGGTCACCGGACCTCTTGCCAATCGAGAACGTTCGAGAACAAACTGGGCGGCAACTTCGGCCAGCGGCAACTACCGCAGATTTGGAGGGTCACTTGCGCCAGCTGTGGCAGGATCGTCCTCGGTAGAACATCCGACGTCTGTATGCATCCACACCCTACCGTATCGCCGCCTGCTACAGGTGGTCCAACACAATACAAAGTGCATCCTGCAAGTGTTGGTCCCCTGCAATGCATGCTGGTGTGGAACAGTATTTTGATGTTTTTCTGTATACTTGCCACCATGTCCTGTGCCTGTACCTACTTGCGTGCCCCTACGATGGTCCCTTCAGGGTCATCAATTTTTTTCCCAAGCTAGTTTACTTCGCATATTTTGCTGTTAACGTTATTGTATACACACTTCAATGGGTGTTTACGTTGAAATACATGCAATTATTGCCATATATGCTTTTTCTCTAAGGTTGGCAGCAAAATGCGTAATTACCGCGAACCATTAGTTTCTCAACTGTAATGTCTATATATGAATTTTACTTTTAAAAATACGTTCTATAACAGCTTGCCAACCCATTATTTGCACAGAGGTATAACAGCAGCTGTTCCTTCTGCGAGCTAACGCCATCTGCCGCGAGGTTGTCGCCACTTACAGCTCCAACTCTAACGTAGGTTTCGAGAGTGTCGCTTTTCCGCTGTCCAGTAAACTAATAGTCAAAACATCATTCTACCGAACATTTCATTAGCTAATTAAATTATTTGGTAAAACTAATGGGAAATGTGGGTCGTAACGCAAAATTCTTAAATACCCATTCTGATACGCATTCATACACACTCGTAATAACCTCTCAACAACGTGTTACGAAACTAACTCATGGACTACGCGCAAGGTAAGAAACTTGCATGCATAATTATTTTCTTGTCCGAGATGCTCCTAGCCCCAATTTACCTTTTCTATGATAATGTTTGAGGCACCGGCACGTAAATCAGGCAGCACATCAACGGAAAATTCTCGGTCGTCAAAGAGCATTTCCAGAGTAACGCCGTCTGCCACTTTTACCACAGATTATAATTTTACCAAAATAAGGTGACAATAGTATTTTTCTGCCACGCATTTTGTTTTGTTATAAATAACCAAAGCTCGAGGATATAAAACGAACTTGAATGCGTACAAACTAAATACATAGCAATTAAGACCAAACTGAGCTTTATAATTAACAGCTTCAATAACTTCCTTACTCGTGCAAACATGCCGGAAGGGAAGCGTTCAACAAATTTTACGTGACGTGCAGTTTAAAACACCATAGCATAAAATAATATCGTCGCAAAAGTGGCCAAACTGTGCTAACAACACGGCAACGAGACAAGCTACGTTATCTACTCGTACGTATCCAATGGTACTGTCTCTGCCCCGAAGGCCACTTTTCACAATTCCAAGAAAGTAGGACCAAGCGTTATTGTTCTGTCAATGTATACTTACACATGAACTGTTCTGACTCAGGAAGTATTGTATATGTTTGTAACGTCAGCTGATGACATTTTACACAGAATAAAACAAGGCCTATATTCAGAGAACCAGTGTTCATTTCATTGGATCTGATTGGACAATACAAGACATAAAAAACACACAAGTCAGCGCCCTCAAAATTACTGCAAGATTGTGTGTACACGTGTTCCAAAAAGTGTGAAATTCTCTGTAAAACGAGGAACTGCCACAGTCACAAAGTGTATTTGCATAATTAGGCGCCACACAAATTTCTTTTATTATTTTTGTAAAACTAAAATCTGTCGCATATCAATTGCATACAAAATATACTGCTTAGATTTGCCACATGTTTATTTTCACTGCATGGGTTTTATGAATGTAGTTGGTATTACTAGGCCGTACTAACTTAATGAAGTGTGTTTTGCGGAATTCGTACACTTACCGAAAATTATTTGAAAAAATGCCTACTTATAAGTTTGTTCATGATCATTTTCATTTTATTTGTGTTTTTGGTTCCATTCTCATAACTGGGTTTTCTATTACATTTTAACTATCAGCTTACAGAACTACTGACAGTTGTATATTCAAACTTTGTTTTACTGTAGGCCTGCATACTGTCATTTTCTTAATTATTATATGTATTTATTCACAATATATAAATAGCCATACTAACGCGGTTTCAGAACACAATATCATGACTTTATATTTGTACAAATTAGCTCAAGAATCAAGTTATACCCTGAGAAAAGGAAATTTTGGAAAATCACCCGCATTAATGAATTATTTTAAAAATATGATAGGTTTAAGGTTGACTGGTGCTACAGCACATTAGAAATGGTAGTACTGCTGAAACCTTCATCCTGTGTGTGTGTGTGTGGGGGGGGGGGTNTGTGTGGGGGGGGGGGGCGGATTTCTAGTTTATTTTCTATTTGATTTATACATTACACATAAAATAATTCTCATCTGTAATTTTTTTTAATAGTTATGTACGCAGAAAGCACAATGTAGCACTAATACATACAAAGTAGTTAAACAGCAATTTCACTAATTTTAATATAGCGTACTTTTAAAGTGACAGGCACATCTCACAAAATATATCCACACGTAACAAACTATTACGCAGCTCTGTTATCGTACACTTAACTCGCGCTTAGTTTCGCCAAAATACCTACATTACAAGGGAGCGTAAATTAACTGTGAAATTACATAAGGCATTGTTTGGTACAAAAGTGGCCAGACCTGCTGTGCTATCAAACTCTCTCATATCGGCCCCGTATAAACTACGTGCTAAATAAACTTAAGTTACGATTTCTTTCCTAAGATTGTTCTCGTACAAATTCCTTTTTTTTTTTTTTTTTTTTTTTTTCCAGTGTTATACAGGTCAAAAGTACGACCAATATTGTGTGTTTATAACATGAAAAACATGTACAGGAACGTGTTCATTTAGTGGACGATTCATGCACGAACACCTATCACATTTCATACCTATATTCAATACATACAAAAAAAATGAGCGCGTGATCGGAAAGATTCCGTACTGTGGTGCGAACCTGTTAATAAAAGCACCGAAAAACGTAGTGCACAGGAATAAATGGTTACAAATGAAAAATAAATCTGAAGGAAAGAAATGATAAACTGACTTTTGTGTTTGTGCCTCAACGCGTCACTTCCGCCCATATATTCCTATACAATAATTGTTTGTTTTAGTGAGTTCTACCAAATGTTTGTCCCATGATTTTAGAATCAGCCTGTATATTTTAACGGACATGCATCCAGTAAAGTTGGTAACAACGAAGGGAAAGTAGTTCCACGATTTAACGTTCAATTAAAAGCGTAAGGAAACATTTTTATGCATATAAATGTTAGGATTAGAAAATTTGTAAAATATTTACTTTTCCAATAATTTCAAGGTTTCGCTTGACCTACGCATGAATAAAGTAGCCAGGCGTTAGTTTGACATATGGTGGAAGAATACGCAATGGAGATGCAAGTAGATCTTAAGCAGGACTCTCAAAAGTGCTCAATTTCCTGTGAACAGCCTTTAGATAGTAAGAAGGCCAAGATAAAAACGGCTTAAATTGCGGAACAATAGTATTAACCTCAGACGGACACCATTAATGTGTACATTTCTTTGGCACGCACTACTTAAAAAAAAAAATCTGCAAGTTTCAAACCAGCTAATAGCATGCACCGAAAATGATTTCCTTTACTGTGAAACAGTTACAGAATTTGTGGTTCTGCTTGTAATACAAATGTAAACAAGTGCCCTGCGTAGATGAGAGAAAGTACACAGCATTTTCGTCCAACTACTGCGTATCTTCATTACATTTCAATGGAATGATTGAGAAAAAAGGTGCAAATGAAACTTTGCGAACATCACTGGGATTGAAGTTGCCACGTGGAGCACAGAATGCGCATTTGTGCAGTTAATAGAAAAAGCATGTTCGATGTACAGATTTACGAGATTTTTAACGTTATTAAACTTTTTCCGGTTAAATAGTAGTTGTGTTATTACGCGCTCTGGTAGTTGCAAAAGTATACTGTACAGGAGAGTATACACAGGAAATGTGCGAATCCCGCTTTGATACAGCCAGTGCGTATACAGTCCAACACACTACCTACCAAATATTTGACAAATCGCCCCACATGTAACCTGTTTGCCTCGATTTTTTTTATAATAAATAGTAACATTAAACTATTCAATTTTATTTAATGGAAATTTTTACTTATATTGTTTTGTAATCAATATGAATCAAATACAGTAAAAACAGTGCTGTGTTAGCAACGGCTAGAAAGAAATAGTATGTGTAAAATGTAATTAAACTGACGTTTGGTAGACCATTGGTAAAGTAAACGTTTATTACTGAAATTATTACATTTTCAGGTAGCACTGGGGGAAAAATATCTCACTCTTACTTATTAAAAATATTTATCACCGCAAAACTTGGTGCATAATCCCTTGTCTCAAGAAGAAACTTATATAGGCGGTGAATGCCGTTCATTTTTGTTTTTACTGAACTTCATTGTGTTTGGCATTAAGTTTTATTCGTTTGCTGCGCATGTGTCCAACATTGACCTACCCCAAAGGAACACAGCTGTCAAAGTCGCATGGTCAACAGTGACGAACATGTTTGTTTATATTTCAATTTTCAAAAGACAAACACTTTTATATGAATAAAATGCGTTCACCAATTTGAATTTAATCAAACTGCATTACGAAGTGGTTAGATGAAGTATACATACATCTCAAAGCAGTTTTTTACTAATCAATGTTCTAACCTCAAATCCAATCCATGCCGTTTTCGCTAGACGTGTTGCCAGAAAAGCTGTTCAATGTTGGGACACGTAGAAGGGTTGTGCGCAACCAGCGAAATCAGTCTACATCATATTTAGTCTTATGTCTAGCAAGCGGATGATAGATAAATGACATTTTGTCAGTTTCATACCTATAACATTACAAAAAAAATTTTTTTTATAATAATTTGTGATTTATAACTGAAATGTACACTACTGTTTGTGAAAATTGCAACATCCGGACAGAATTGCCCGAATGAATCAAAACTCGGAGGATGTGTAGAATAGCGTACCAGCAGCACCCTCTCGTGTGACCGGAAAAGTCAGTGTTACGCCAAGCTCAGTCAGTGAAGAGCCGTCAAACGAAGTGAAAGCAAGTTCCAGTGTGCCTTGTTGACGTCAAAGGGCGCCATATAAGCATGTGAGTGAGTTCGAACGGGGCAGAATGATCGGTCTCCGGGAAACGTGTTTGCGTACCGTGACATTTCGGCTCGCACAGGGCATGCTGCTACGACAGTGATGCGTGTGTGTCACCAGTGGATAGAAGAGGGTCGTACGCAGCTACGAGCGGGTACTGGACCACGCAATGTGACCACAGCACGGGATGACCGCCATCTTGTCCACAAGGCGGTAACGGACCGCACAGTCTCGTCCACAGTGTTGTCCCGACACTGGAGCACTGCAACTGGCGTAGACCTGCCTGCGTTGACGGTTCGAGCCCGTCTGCTGTGGACTGGACTGGAAACACGCATGCCACTACGTCAGCTTCCATTGTCCAGAAACCACAAATGCCTCAGACTACAATTGGCACGTGAAAGCCGTCGCTGGCGTGCTGAGTGGCAAACTGTAGTATTTTCGGACGAGTCCCGCTTAAACCTGTCCTAGAGTGATGGCCGCATACGTGTTAGACGCTACCGTGGTGACAGCAATCTGGCAGCCAGCATTGTGGAGCGGCATAGAGGACGAACGCTAAGTGTGATGGTTCGGGGTGCCATTGGATACAACATGCGATCTCGACTACTACGTATTGAGGGAAATCTGAACAGCAACTGCTACATCATGGAGGTTTTAGAGCCCAAGGTACTGCCCCTCCTTCAGGCGACTCTACATGCCATATTTCAGCAGGACAATTCCCGGCCAATGTGGCGAGAAAAATGCAAGCCTTCTTCAATGAACGACGGGCACCACTGCTTCCCTGGCCTGCACGTTCGCCTAACATGTCGCCCATCGAAATTGGTCGGCGATTTGTTCGTCACGATCCTCCAGCAACCACTGTTGATGCTATATGGACTCGCATACAAACCGCGCGGAGGGAGATTCCCCAGGAACATATCCAGGTCCTCTTTGATTCCATGCCACGACGTTTAGGGACTGACTACAGCACGTGGGGGCTTCACACCATACTGAATTCTCAAGGACAGAGATCATGTACAATTCTGTAATCCTAATCAATGGGATATGGTCATGTACCTAATATGTGGTATAAAGTTCATTTCAATCACATGTATCTCTCTGGGTGGTGCATTTTTCGCAAAAGTCAGTGTATTTATTAATGTTCAAAAAAATATTAAAATACTTGTTCAGATGTGATGGCACGATGGTTACGGAATGATAGGTTGCAACATTAGTCACGTGGCGTATTATTGCTTACTCTAGTATTAATTTTTATTCCTAAGAAAAATACAATTATCGAGAAAAAAAAATGTACTTAGCTAAGCAGCCAACTTTGATAAATTTGCGTTTCTACTACAGATAAGAATATTTGTAAGTGAGGCGTTTCTGTTGGATGGATGAATTTATGTTGTAACGAAATGGTTATTGTTTGCCAAGTTCTGTAGTCCTTGCATTGGTTCAGTGCGTGAAGGCGAGTATTGGACGAACAAAGTTTACACACTATATGATCAAAAATATCCGCACCACCTACGCGAAACTGCACTGTAAGTGTACCTTGGATATACTGCACAGTGGCGGACATACGGAACCTTTATGATACCTCTAGGATAGGCTCACCTTGGTTTTTATTACAACTCAACCCTCTTCTGGGTAGACTGTCAACCAGGTGTCGGAACGAATCCGGGGAAATGGCCGGCCATTCTTCCTGCAGCGCTGTAGCAAGTATAGTAAGTTATGCAGGTCATTGGGGTCTGGCGCAATTCCAGTTTATCGCAGAGGTGTTTGGTGGGAATGAGGTCGTGGCTCTGGGCCGGAACACCATTGTCCACAAACACGTTCACGGACAGGCCGTGCTTTATGACGGGGAGCATCGTCATGCTGACAACAGTTATCTCCGAACTGGTCTTCAACCGTAGACAACACGCGGCCGGCCAGTAGGTCGTNGCATCGTCATGCTGACAACAGTTATCTCCGAACTGGTCTTCAACCGTAGACAACACGCGGCCGGCCAGTAGGTCGTCACAGCCTTCCGCCTGTGACGTGCCCCGTAGTATTACGAGAGGGCCGAGTCCCTTACATGAAACTCCCCCACACTGTCACCCCACCTTCTCTGAATTTCACTGTCGACACTCACAGGCTGGCATGTAGCGTTCAACTGGCATTCGCCACGCCCAATACCTCACATCGGACTGCCACATGTTATAGTGTCACGCGTCTCCAGTAGTCTACATTCCAGTGGCGGCGCTCTTTAAGCTGCACTGTCAGTGGTACTGCAGAATTCCCGGGTGATGGTATCACACTGACTTATGCCTTCCCGTTCACACTTCACAATCACATCCCCGATGGTCGATTTGGGCAACTTGAGACGGGGCGGAAATAGCCNATGCCTTCCCGTTCACACTTCACAATCACATCCCCGATGGTCGATTTGGGCAACTTGAGACGGGGCGGAAATAGCCCTGACGGATTGCCTACTTATGTGGCAACCAATAATTACACGTTCAAAGTCGCTGAGCTCCCTTGCTCCACTCATTCTACTTATACAGTAGTACCATTCTTATGCATACGGTGCTGCGAAGAAAATAAAACACAGAATTGTGGACGCGTAAATACATTCTATTTATGCTGCCATTTGAATGCATATTCCAAGTCACTTCTACAAGATATAAATGTTAAACAAAATACATACTTGCGTAATTTCACGCACACAATAAACTGAAACAATGTTCACATGTGCTGTACCTTTGCTATGCGTACAATTGAAAACAGTAAAACAAATTGTTCATTGCGCAGGCACTTTAGTATCTAGTGGCGTATCCTTTACAGTTGAGGACTGCCTGGCACCTCCTGTGCATGGAATTCACAAGCCGTTGGCATATAGAGGGGGCGATTTCGTCCCATTATTGTAGGACCACCTGCTTTAGTTATTTTTATGTCGCATTTATTTTGCAAACATTTCTCTTCAAAATTACCCATAGATACTGTACTGTATTTAAGTCTGCCAACTGTGGAGGAGTTATTAATTGTTTGAGAATATTCCAGATTAACCACTGCCTATGATGACTGTATGTTTACTGTCGTCCAGCTGAAAGCAGTACACTGATGATAATCCCATTTTATGCGCACTTTGTTTCACATATGCTTTTAAAATGTTGTTATAGACCTTAGCGTCCATGATGTCATCTATAAATGCATTGTTCTCAACCCTCTGCGACAACACACAGTCCCAAAGCATTATGGATCCGCCGCCATACTTTACAGTGGAGAGTGTTGGCTACGTCATTAGCAGTATTATTTTCTGTTTGCGCATTCTGAGTGCCATCAGAACAGAATACGTTTATTTTTGTTCCATCGGTCCACATTACCTTGCTTCACAATTCTTGCAGCTCATTTACAGGGTCCTTGGTAAATGTCAGTCTACGAGCCCAATTCAGTCTACTAACATAGGGCCTCTATCTAGGCCTTCCTCCACTGTATCCTGCCCTATACAGTACCCGACGGATAGTCTTAATACATACTTATTTAACTGCCGCCTGTTCCACAGTTACATTCAGTTTAGGCACACTCAATCTTGACTTACACATCACCTGCTGAACAATGAAACGTTCCTCCCGCTGAACGAGTTGGAGGTAAACTGGCTGTTGATCCACGATACTTATTCGTTGAATTGTAGTCTGTCTTGTTGGTCGAGGTTCCTGTTTTTCTCCAACTATAGCTCTTGAGACACAGATTCACTATCACTTCCTTTAACTCGTGACTCGATTATTCCCTTACCCGTACTGTCGGCAACTGCGTGTAGTAATATACACAAAGCGAGCAGCATGTTATTCCTAGACATGCATGCACACAAGAAGTCAACGATGTCAACAACTGCGGCACTGCACGAGTACGCAAGTGTACGCACAGAAAAGGTACATAACTATGTTGTGCGTGAAATAACTTATATTTTTACGATTTATATGTTTTACATGGATATGGAATACGTATTCAAACTACAGCATAAACTGAATGTATTTACGCACCCACAATTTTGTATTTCATTTCCTCCACAGTTCCGTACGCACAAGAAAGGTACAGATTGTATCAAATAGCGCTGACAAACACTGAGCCCTCTGCCTCGTTCTACAGCGGCGGCAGCGGACGTAGCTAAATCCATGGCACGAGCTTACGTTTACAGAGAGGTGTCCACTTACTTTTGATCAGATAGTTTGTTGTTAACCGTAAATTACGTTTTTGAAAATAGAAATTAATTACTGTCAACATCTGTTTACACATCACAATTTCGTTAACTTTTTCCCTGCGTCTTTGAAACACAATTATGTATGGTGCTTACACGGTTCTGCGATCTGTGCCACAGCCCCAACCAATTGCTCGAAGTGTTAAAAAAAAACTGTTAAAATAAAAGAACTAACAAAGCCGACGCATACTGAAAAAAATAAGAGCAAATTAGTAGTTACAGTATTAATGTGCTTGCAAAGCATTGTTTACAATGTTCGCCACCATTTTTACGTTTATCGCCGCTGTTGTGCGTAAATAAGCTTACATTATTAAATAAAAAACGACACGAATTGTGTGCTTGTGTTTTCCTTTTATTTCCATTAGAGATGATCGTGTGTTTTATTGTATATTCTGGTTATGGCCGTTTTTAAATCAAAATAACCTAACTCACATCAATAGAGATCATTAAATACCTTCCATTCAGTTTTTCCTTCATAGTTTAACAGTTAAACGCAGTACATTCGCTGGTTGCCCGTGTGAAACCATCCGCGGAGAATTGTTGGCGTGACAGCATCAACTTTCACATCGATTTAATACAATTTCATCCATAAACAACATGCTTCCGTTTGTGCGTTCCAATTAACCACGTAAATTAAGTTAACATTTCGTGTCTTCCGTTGGAGGTCCCATGGGTGAAATACACACGCAAACGACATCCCCTAAAGCACGTACTTCGTCACGCCCATTAGACTCCTCATTAGACAGCAAATTGTTCTAAAATAAAAAATACGAAAAAAGTAAATGCACTATGCTGTCCATTAAATACGTCTTTATCACTTAATCAATATTGCAAAGATCTACGTAGTTAGAAACGTCTCACGTGAATCTTCGTTACAGAACATAACGTAAGAAAATAGAAAAACATTTATGGTCAAATGTGTTTACGGCAAGCGGGCGGATTGAAGTTCTACGCCATGCAGTATCTCATGAGTGCCATTAGCAAGCATGTGTTATCCTTCCCAGGAGTATTTCTATCGGTGACTGCAGCACGGCCTTTAGCCTTTCTGTGCATTATTCCGCAAAGCAATCAAAGCCAAGACATAGCAACTAAACTAACATTTCACCTAGTTTGATCTGCAAATAAGCAATTTGTTGAAGTTTAAATAATTGCATCCAAACAATAACCATACCCGTGATACTGTACAAAACGTTGTACATTGTACAACGTTTGTCAGCCTGCCCATAGTGGTTTTATCAGTTACATTGTACATTGTACAACGTTTGTACAATGTAACTGATAAAACCACTATGGGTAGGCTGACTTCAATTACACAGTGGCCAGTCCTTAACAATAACTAGTGTGCCATACTTGTCTTTCCAAATTACTGAACAGAAAAGGTTAAATTCTGCTAACATCCTCCACTCACGAGACGTTAAATTAAAGATAGCTGTCTAGTAGTGTGTAGCACCACCTTTTCTCCTGATGACGGCGTTGATACGGCGTGGCATAGACTTTACAAAGCACCGGAAGTGGTCGGGAACCATACTGATCCATGACCACTGCACAGTACACAACATTGTACAATGTACAACGTTTTGTACAGTATCACGGATTGACCAACCGTGTTTTTAAGTAATTTATATTAAAACACTTTTGGCATACCTCCGATTTAAAAATACAAAAACCGAACAAAATAAAAACAAAAAAATGTAAGATTGTCTAAATGTCCGCTTGTCTGGTTTCCTTGCGTGTTGTGTAGTAAGTATTCAGACTACGCGCCTCCCACCAAGGCGAACCAAGTTCGATTTCCGGTGGGATCATACGGATTTTCCTATGTGGGAAACGTGGTGGACGTTGGTAGGCATGTTTTACCGGTGCAGCCCCCCCCCCTTATGCATTCCGCCATTGCTCCATCTTAACGTCATTTGACGGGCGCCGGGACCGGCGCTATTTGGCGAGTTGTGAGTTATTGAAACGCGTGATCTCTAAGGCGGACTCTTGCTCACTCACCACTTGCCTCGTCGCCTCTACGCTCAACTGGCGCGCGGTCCTCCCATCGACGACTAGCCTGAACGTGACTTTAGCCCTATATTATGTCACGCTAGCAAAGATAACAAGTATGATGCGTGTCTAAAGGATACAGGTTTGCAAGCTATCTTGGCTTTCGAGGTTGAGCCGCGTCATTGTGGGAGTCGCCTCGTATTGCAGCAGACATCACCAGGGTTGCAGTACAACTGAAACTGCAACCTTGGTGATGCCTGCAGCAATGCGAGGAGAAACGTCGGAGAACTCTACCATAATGACGCCGCTCGACCTCGAAGGCCAACATAGGTCGTTTCTTAAATGTGTTTATGTTTTAATACCACTTATCAGAGCGTTTTTGAGTTTAGAGATTTGGGCGACTCCTAACGAGGCCTTGGGAGCCAATGAGGGTGAGAATGGAGCAGTGCCAGAATGCAAGGGCGGTGGGAACGGGAGGTGCCGAGAAAACCCGCCGAGCAGCGACATAGTCCGGCACGATTCCCACTTGCGAAAATCTGCTGCCCCTATAAACCGCCTTTGAATAACGTTGTTATGATAACGTGTTCTCTACCCAAACTCTGGAAAAATATTGTCTGTAAAATCAGTGTTTGCGCGTATACTTGTATCTCGGCAAGTAAATGGTCTTGGAATACGTCCCCCCACCCCCCGGAAAGATAAACATTTATCTACAGCAGCCACTTTTTACTTTTATCTTATAAAATATATTCGAAGAGAAAAATAAATGGTGAAAATGTGGCATCTATACTTTAGTATACTGGCCTATGTGCATCGCGTGTAATAATATAACTGTTACAATGTTAGTTTGCGAGAAATGCAGCTACCCTGGAGTGCACAGCGTATCCTTGGGAGGCCAGTCGCAAGGCTTCCTATGGCCAAACGTCACCTTGAGGCAGTTACATTTGTTTACTAGGGATTCCCTTTAACCGTCGACCAATACCTCACCAGATTGAAAGTTTCTAACGGCTGGTTATAAGTAACGTCGCTCTCCGAGCGGAGACGGCCACCGCCCAATGGTTGTGTGCAACTCTCAACACGCCACAGACGCGAGCGTGGTGTTTGCAGCCCGCACTCAGGTTGTAGCCATAGAGCGGACGCGGCGACGGCTGCAGCTTTCTTATGCCATTGCAACGAACAAGTCGCTCAGGTAACAAACCTATTTCTTTCTCTTTCTTAAGTGTTGTAGGCATCACTTGATCGATCTGAATTATTCATGCTTCACTGTGCTTTTTCACCCGGTATTAGTAAACCACAACATGTGACTCCAAATAATCGTACACATACAAAAGTATTTCTTTCAAATCCGACTGTACGTGTGTCATACGGGTGCTTCAACACAAAGTGTGCGATAGTATACATATCCTCTATCTCATGTAACTTGGCAAGATTTTGATAGTTCGACGAAAGTACGGCCAATGTTTACTTTTCGTTTATGTATCCTTTCGCCATACACTTGCCATTGTATTGTAACGCTAAACAAATTTCAAGGTATTTTAGACTGACATGTCTAAAAAAACTTTGCAGGTTATACATGTAAAAATATAAAACCTTACAAAAAAACTAAGAAATATTTGCTAACTATTTTTTAATATATCCAAGACAGCGAATTTGGGTTAATATTTTCGAGACGGTAGTTGCAGTTCTTAACACATTTTGGATTTCATACACACTGCAGAGCCAAAAAAAAACTGGTATAGGCGTACGTATGCAAATAACAGAGGTATGGAACCAATCAGAGTAACGCGATGCTGTCGCCAGCGCATATATAAGACAACAAGCGTCTGGCAAAGTTGCTAGAACGGTTACTGCTGCTACAATGGCAGGTTATCAAGATTTAAGTGAGTTTGAACGTGGTGTTAAAGTCGGCGCACGAGAGACGGGACATAGCATCTCCGAGGTAGCGATACAATTTGGATTTTCGCGTACGACCATTTCACGAGTGTACCGTGAATATCGGAAATCTGGTAAAACATCAAATCTGCGGCCGGAAAACATCCTGTAAAACACCGCTGCGACCGGAAAAAAATCGTGAACAAACGTCGACTGACGAGAATCATTAAACGTCACCGACGTGCAACCCTTTCTCAAATTGGCGCAGATTTCAATGCTGGGGCATCAACAGATGCCAGCCTGCGAACTATTCAACGGACCATCATTGATATGGGCTTTCGGAGCCGAAGACCCACTCGTGTACCGTTTTTGACTGCACGACACAAAGCTTTACGCCTCGCCTGGGCCCGCCAACACCGCCATTAGACTGTTGATGACTGGAAACACGTTGTTTGGTCTGACGAGTCTCGTTTACAATTGTATCGGGCGGATGGACGTGTACAGGTATGGAGACATTCCCATGAATCTATGGATCCTATATGTTAACAGGGCCCTGTTCAAGCTGGTGGAGGCTCTGTCATGGTATGGGACGCGTGCATTTGGCGTGAAATGGGACCCCAGATACTTCTACGTACCACCCTGACAGGTGACAGATACGTAAGCATACTGTCCGATCACCTGCACCCATTTATGTCCATTGTGCATTCCGACGGACGTGAACAATTCCAGCAGAACAATGCGACATCCCACACGTCGAGAGTTGCTACCGAGTGGCTCCAGAAACACTCTTCTGACTTTAGACACCTCCATTGGCCACCTAAATCACCAGACATGAACATTATTGAGCATATCTGGGATGCCTTGCCACATGCTGTTCAGAAGAGATCTCCACCGCCTCGCACTCCTATGGATTTGTGGACTGCCCTGCAGGATTCATGGTGTGAAATGCCTGCTGCATAGCTTTAGACATTAGTCGAGTCCATGCCACGTCGTCATGCGGCACTTCTGCGACATTAGGCAGGTGTACGAGTTTTTTTTTACTCTTGAGTGCATAATATAACAAACTAAAAGTAATTCGGGAAACGGATTGACAACGCAATTTTATTCGACAACGCAATTTTATTCGCCAACAACTCACCAACGGATATTGCAAAGCAGTAATTCTGCTATTACTGATACTAAACAGTTCGAGTTGGAAATATGTGACGTGAAATAACGTAAGAACTGCTTTAAAAACTATTCGCGCGCGTCCCCCTTTCTTCATTCTATTAATACAATATAGTAACACGGAAACAATGAAATGGGTTTGCGGGAGAACAACGTGGCGTGTGATGGACGTAGACGAACGATTACCGGCCCAATAGAAATTAATAGTAATCAAAATCGCTGTACGCGAAATATATGTTACTTTAAAAATTATGCAGAGCTCGCTGAAAAATAAAACTATTGGTATCCGTTCGTAATTTTACACACAAATGCTATTTTCTTTTGTGGCTGGTAATGCTACGGGAAAGAGCGGACAGATGGCGCACATGGTATGGCAGGGAGAGTTGTGAGCCGAGATCTTTACTCTACAGATAGCAGCATGTTGGCCTGCCTCTTGATCTCGTCTTTTTAAAAGTTGACTTTTCTTATATTACTGGCTCGAAACGACACGATTTTGAAATATATTTCGTCAAATTATTATAAAAAATAATTCAACAATACCATGCAATATTTCTGTATGCTTTTGGAATTAATATCAAACAAGTATGAAAAGCATGGATGGAGAGTGGGGATACGACGTAAAAAGAACTCGGAAGGTTTTGAAGTTGCGTTACATTTGTATACGGATCGTTTAATTGTGCATTTCATTTTGAACACCTACACATTCATACTTTATCACAAAGTTTAGTTTGTAACTCTAACGGTCGCTGTTTTGTGACCACATAAAATAAAATGTATTAATTAATATAGGAACTCTTTCTTATCGCGTATTTTCTGCTTGTCTGATGTGCGTCGGCAGTGCACTCAGAATAGCCAACGTTTGTTCGTGCATCAACTGATAGAGGATTTTGTAAATGGCACTTTGCTTGTTTCGTATGTGTCAAATTGCCACTCACTGCTTGTCATAATCTTGCAAAGTTATATGAGACAATAGTATAGTAGTGTATGGTAAAATTATTATATTGGTACCTTTAATAGACACATGGGGGGGAGGGGAGTTTCGATTTTGTAGTCCCGGCATGGCTTTCTTGTTGCAAAACGATTTTTAGTAATTTACTTGGCGAAAATAATTAAGTGAGACGCTCTGCTCTGCACGGAACATACTTTACAGAATATTTCATTTGTGTCTGAATAAATTGCACTAACAGTTTGATGGTAATAAATATTATTAACATAACATATTTTTGAAGCATCGTCATATTTACAAATTCTTTAACCAAGATAAGTAAATATGTGTAACACGATTAAAAACATTACAGAAATACCGTGGATGACTGGCGTTCCATCTGATCGAATGCACATGAGAGGATTTTCCACCCTTGTTGTTTCCACCCCCCCCCCCCC
>NQII01000489.1:570281-606284 GCA_002778355.1 Clitarchus hookeri | reverse complement strand
CAACACTTACTTGCGAAAAAAGTGTAATTCGGATTTTGCAACCCGAAGCGTTGGCAAACTGCACAGTCCTCACTTTAAAAGTGACGTTATTAAACTCCTGCGTAATCACACTACATTTTGTCGCAGTGCCGCACAACGTTACCCGCATCAATAGAAAAAAAAATACGTGAAGTTAATGGAAATGACCAGTAAAATATTCAGAAATATTCCTTATTTTGTAACTGGCGTTTCGAGAAATTCACGGAACTTCTTATCAATCAAAGAATCCTCCTTGCAATTTTAATTGATTTTTGAGCTAAACATTTAGCATTAATATGTAACATTGTGTATCAAAATAAATTTAAAGAAACTGTTTTTTTGTTTTTGGTCGAGATTTAAACATTAAACAAAACTTTTTTAGTCAAAGACCACATCTGCTCACCTGTGAAATGTATGCACTAAAGCAAAGAAGTTAGAATTTACAATCACGTAACGCACACAAATTTTCACTTTCCCGTATTATTTCTGAATTTGTGGTAATTTTTTTTTTAAGGGCGCCGTCTGTCTAGACTTTCCAACAGAGCGCAAAGATCTTCTGTCGTATAGCTGTCATTTAACAACTGTTCAGTATTTTTTAGCAATGTCTGCTTACTAATAGCACTCACGAAAATTTTCACGTCTAGTTTCAGTCTTCTATTTTCGTATCTGATGTGTACTTTAAGTGTAAACGGATAATACGAGTTTTTCCCAATCATTTTAGATACGAAACTTGCATAAAGACTGCTTAGCATAGGGACATGCTGAAGACATTTTTTATTTATTATTACACCATAAAATCACAGGCTCACCGCTGAGGGTACTATACAGGCGAGTTAACGAGAAACACTGCATGTCAGTCCGTTCCTCGCGCGTAAAGACGACCAGGCATTCGATGCATGTGCCTAGGTCACCCTTAAACGATATTACACAATACCTGCTGCCGCATTTCGTCTTGTACAAGCTTCTACAAGACCTGCTGCACCAGCCGGTATACCAGCCGGTATACCAGCCGCTATGAGAGCCGACACGGAAGATTCTTAACACACGACAGTTGTTGGCGTATCAAATTTGGCAGAATCGATATTGTGACATTATAGGTTCGTAGTTTAGTTTTTATGCCTGCACTGTAGAGTAAAGTGAAAAGCTAGTTCGCTATAGATATACATACTTTCAATGTTTTTCTTCTTACATGCGTGGAGTTACGTCTCAATAACTGTAAGAACCAAATGCATGTATGTGATTATCGCTGCGTGCTTCACGGTATGAAAAATGAATCCAATAAACGATGCTTTGAATGACAGGAGTACATTTTAATCGGAGTAATACGATGACNTCAAATTTGGCAGAATCGATATTGTGACATTATAGGTTCGTAGTTTAGTTTTTATGCCTGCACTGTAGAGTAAAGTTAAAAGCTAGTTCGCTATAGATATACATACTTTCAATGTTTTTCTTCTTACATGCGTGGAGTTACGTCTCAATAACTGAACGTTTTGTTGTAAGAACCAAATGCATGTATGTGATTATCGCTGCGTACTTAACGGTATGAAAAATGAATCCAATAAACGATGCTTTGAATGACAGGAGTACATTTTAATCGGAGTAATACGATGACCNACGGTATGAAAAATGAATCCAATAAACGATGCTTTGAATGACAGGAGTACATTTTAATCGGAGTAATACGATGACCAGAAAGACTCGCAAGTGGATAGGGAGACACAAAAATAACAGAAACTGTACGCTTTAAAATTTGGACCGTACTGTTTACTTTCCCCTGTAGAACCGTTTTCGAGATATTGCGCGAAATGAGGCCGTTTTGCAAGATCGAGGAACCTGAATTTAGTTGCCAACATTGTTCACTGTGGGGAAAAACACATTAGCAGAGATTTTGCATAAGAACACTTCTGGCAGCAACCCCTTCCAAACTCAAGCTCCGAAATTCTCTATTCCCACCACTCACTAGCCGCCACTGCCACTTTCCTAGGGCGCACGGCGGGCTGCAGAACCCTGACCCGCAGGCGTTTGGCGACGGTATCTGACAAACCACCAGCCACATCGTGGGCCACTTCAGTTCATATCTCAGGCCGCCATCCGTTACCGCTTGCTGACAAACACTGAACAGTGTTTGTAAACAGTAGGGGAACTGGTATCAGCAACCAGCAAATATTAACACCGAAGTTTCGGAATACTAGACAGTGATATACACGCATAAAATATTTAAGAACTAATTTCGTTTTTCGTTTATTATTTTGACACTTAAAAAAAAAACCTGGATTCTGGAAAACTGCAGAACTACAAATTCTAACAGCAATATTAATTTAATTGTAAAGGTCACTCTTTCATAGTTTTTTTCACCAATTTCTGCAAGAGTTATTATTTAATACGTAACGATCTGAATTTCTCAACATTATGTTATCAGTGATCACCCTCTAGCCTCACACAAGCCTCACACAAGCCTCACACAAGGCTCTAGCCCGCGAAAAATAACGCCTGTGAGCATCAGTGCTCGGCAGTGCTATCGGAGTCATAAATAATGTAATAGTGACATTACTGACCAGCGAAATCTGCGAGCACCTGAATACGGCATTAGTTCCTTCGAAAATATTTGTAAAAACTTAACGTGTTTTTTTTCTCGTCGACTAATACGCTGTGCGCACTAATTCTCGAACTTTCTTTACGTAACTATAGTATCCACTATAGCAAGAAGGAACACCATAGGGTTGATAAAACGGCAACTGATCACATATAAAAAAAAATTATGGTTGCCTGTAAAGTCGGTTTTACGGGCGAAGNATCACATACAATGCATACGACCTGCTCACAGCTGGGAACCTCAGCAGAGTTTCTCAAACGTGTGTTGTTATATTAAAGAAGACGTTAAAACGCGCGAAATTCTCTGAAACAGCAAAACTTTCAAGGGAAAAAATAGTGCAAGCAAATAAGAATATCAGCTATGATCTAGATTCAGTTTTCCTGGTTGGTCGATCCTTCTTTTCCAGCATTCATATAACGCCATATCTTTCTTTTCGCTCTGAAACAGTTTATGTCCTTTAGCCTTACTAGTTTACATACAAACTAATGTGTGGCACACACAGGCAAAACACGAACGTTATAATCGATACTGGAAGCTGCTTGAAGTGATTTTTCAAAGCCAAAATTATTTTTAAGCATAGCTGTTGATATAATAAAGCTTTATAAACAAAGTATACGGTATACTACACATATAAGTACACTGTACTCTGTACAGTGAAATGAAATTAATCTCGCTAAATTAACGCGAACTTGGGCGCCTGTGTACGCGTGCGGGGGCAATGCAGAGTGGCTGAGGGAGTCATAATCATGGCCTCCCTTCGCTCTGAATTCTACTACGGAGATAGATACCGCGTCAAAGACAGCGCATCCATTCCACGAATAATGGTAGTCAACTTCTTTTTAACTGCGGGTCTGGTCACTCAGCGTTTGCGTGCCTTCCCCAACAGAATGAAGCCCAAGTTCAGTTAGTAAATTTTAAATTAACAGTTTGTGTGTTTGTAAGCTATACTTTCACGGGAGTGAACCATCTCAAGGAACCGAGTTGAACTACAAGGCGTTTATACATTTTCCGCAAGTTTATTCGTACTGTTATGTTTTTAATATTTTAAACTAGTGTCTCGGGACTACGGAAGGTTTATAACTATTATGATATATGTACATCAAATATAAGTTATTGGCGATGGAGGTCCACATCAATTATAGTATATGACTAACGTGAATGATACAGTCGCCGTAGGCTGAGTGTTGAGTCGGAAGACGACGAGCGGCACGCCAAGCTGCATCTTGATGGCTTCATCTCGGCGTGGGTCCACAGACTGACAGACCCGTACAAAGTGTTGCCAAGTATTGTATCGTTTCTGGTGGCGTAATTGTCCCTAATACCGTGCCGCCGGTAGGGGAGATCCGCTAGCGCTTCTGTGCTATGTTTAACAAACTATTATTGTTGCAATGGGCTTGAGATTCTTCGCCTTGCCTGGACACTGGCGCGTCGGCAGTACGCTAGGCTTGTCCGCCTTTACTGAATCGTAGAAGTACGGAATCGCTTGATAAAGTTGTCATTCAGTTAACATTCGTTGGGGATATCATCAGTGACTACACACCGATAACCAAGAAAAAGCGGTTCGTTGGAACGCATCCACGTATCTAACTCAGTATATACTGTATTTGCGTGTTCATAAATTAACTGTAGCGTAACACAAATAAATGCGAAATAAGTTCTTTTAATGAAAGTTTATTAAAAAATGTTTTTGTCTAACGTTTGCTTATACGACAGCTCAAATTGATCTCAAGCCCGGAAAAATCGAAAAAATGACTACCCTAGTCCTACAACTCTTCATATATCAGGGTAGTGAAAGAAAGAAAAGTAAGGTCGTCCAGATGGAAATCAAAAGAATTAACTCAGGCTGGTATTTAATAAGGGGGGGGGGGATAGTTNACGAATTAATATCAATTCGTTTGGGAAAATGTGGGTGGAGAAGGTACATCTAAATTCAGACTGGCCGCGGGAACACATTTCCGTTACAGCCGTGCACACCCGTACACGACAGATGACAGGCTTCTTTCTCTCTTCTTTCTTGGCGAGCTTGAGAATCGGCAGTCATCTCCGCGCGCGGTCGGCAACTACCACCACGAGAGAAAAAAAATCGAAAATACCGGCCTATGATTATCGGAAATTACTTAGGGTAGTGAGTTTCCAGAATAACCAAGACTCGTGTAGATGTGCATAGAAAGTTACAATGAATAATTTTCCGCTATTGGGGCATATTCCACCGAGAAAGCGCCCACTGCATGCCTTAATGGGTCCTACGACATAGAAGTAAAATTAAGTTGTGTTGTCCTAACGCAAGTGTAAATTCATCTTCAGAAAGGCATCGCGTAATTTGTGCACGTATGTACGTATACGTGTGTGCACGGCCTCTTAGCGTTTTTTTTTCTTCAGCTTTATAGTTTCATAACACTAGCCTCGGTTTAGTTCGACCAGCAAAATCGATTTATGAGCTGGCTTTCGAAATAACGAGAGTTCATATCATTAAAAACATCAATTTCTAATATCTGATTAGAAAATGAAATGCTTTTAATTTACATAGTTATATTAAAGTCTTAAATAAAGTTTTTCTTTTAATTTTTTTATACATTTTCTTTTAATTTTTATATACAAGATTTTTTACATGTTAGAGGCAAATCCAAAATATTGTACGATAAAGGTCGCAATAAGAATTATTTTTTCACAGACTGACGAATTACTTAATAAATTTTAACTAGTTAGAGATTAACAAATATCTCACAACGCAATCACGGACACGAATAATGATTTATCACAGTTCTTTAAAAAACTTTTTCACAAAAAATTATATGTCTAATGTAAGGATCCAAGCAAACTATTAAAACATGGGAGTTTTAGATAATACTTAATCCATACAAGAAAGCACGCCCCCCCCCCCCCNAGAAGAAAAATGGATATTGTAAAATTCACCAATTAATACGTAACTAACAAAAATAGTTTAAAGGTTTGCAATGACCCACTAATTCAAATACAAAATAATTACTTCCATTACTAAAATGTTATTACTGCAAAACATATGCTTTGCATACATCTATTAGTACTCAAAATATTCCTATGCTATATAAAATCAAAAAGATTTGAAACGCCAGACCCAGCTAACATATAATGAAGAAACTGTTTTCACGGTGAATTTGAAAGAGAGGAGGAGGAGGAAACGTATTTAATTTTCTCTCTCTAATTCCGGAAACTTGCATCCTGCAAAAAAAAAAGTTGAAAGTAGTGAACTTTTTCGGCCGCCTACTTATGCGCAATTAATCTTACAGCCGGAAATCTACGTTTCAGGGCAACACAAAAACCATTCCGTGAAATAGGCACTACTCTATACTTTGTTTCCCTTAAATTTTAATTTTACAAAATACCGAATCCAAACTTTTGTACAGGTTGAATACACGATTATCACATTTTTTTTAAAGCAAAATTCTGTGTGTACGGACTGCGATTACCTACGAAAGATACGCTATCTCCATTTCAGAAAATAATTCAAGTTCCCAAACGGTAGAATGGTGGAGTTTTGCATGAGACAGGCCGATATACGAGCTTCATGAAATGCCAACATTACTGCCTTTAAACAAATTGTATATAAACAAGTTCCTAAGCTCCGCTTCAACTCCTCTGAAAATTCACAGTGAAAGATTCTTCATCGCGGTCTCAGTTACGAGTTCGTTGAAAGTAAAACTCATTTACGGCTTGTAAATGTCAGTCATCAAGACTCTAGATGGGGAAAAAAAACACACAGTAATAGAGAGTATTGTAAAAGGACTTAAGTCCTCGTAAAAAGGCCCAAAGTGCTGTCGATAAAATACGCCACTTGAGAGATAATCGCAAGAGACAATTAACCTATCGACTCCTTGGCCTTATAATGAGGGGAGAGGGAAAGAGTATGGAATTGCAATTGTTATTATTATTATGCTGATAACTACGGGATTAAAGATATAATTACTAAAACTGTTGTGCACACCAAGTAGGACTAATTGACAGACAAAGGTATGCCAAGAACTGTACGATACTGGCAAATTGCAGGGATTCGCGGACGTAATAACAGGCAATGAGCGTACTATGACAGTTTAAATGTATGTTGTTTTGTGTCAAAGGAAAACCGTATTTACAACTCTCGTAATGCGTATCGCACTTGACATATTGTAGTCATTTTTGCAGTTTGTCTTTGTGATCACTTCTTTCTTATGTCAATGTACTTTCTAGCTTTTACTAAACTTCTTGGCGTGCTAGCACCACTGATATCACTATTATGGACTGTAACTTCATCGATTTTTTTATAAGTATTCTTAGGCCATACATGTCACTTGCAACCTTTTTCTTTGTCGAGGGTGATGCTTATGTTTTGAATTTGGTGACTATATCTTAAAGGGTTCGGAAATTACACCCAACTATGCTTATAATATCGCTTAGGTCATAAATAACCCTGTGGTAATTTTCGTTTTGGAGGTGATGTCTATGTTACGAAATTTGGTGACTGTACCTTAAACGATTCGGAAATGACAGCCAACTATGCTTATAGGTATGGGAATTGTCCCTGCTGGGGCGTCATGTGAAAATAGGTTAGAAGGAGTATGAGAAAACCTAGGTAGAATGATAGAGTGGGCGTCAGGTCGGTAGGACTCTGAGAAAACCTCCCAAATGGAATGCTAAAGCATGAGATTACCTCCCATATGAAGTAGAGACTGCGATCGACGTCGTTGGTCAAGAATGTAAGAGCGTGAAGTAGTAGGGACGAGGAAGGAAGGAAGGACTCTGAGAAAACAGGAAAGCATGTAATATCTAGTATAAAGAAATGAGATAATAGAATTCGGGAAGACTCGGAGAAAACCTACTCACTTGGAATGCAAAGCGTGAAGTAGGGAACAAGATGGCCGATGTTGTCATGAAATGATAGAGCATGAATTTCGCTTCTCAATCCCCAAAAAGGAGGTTTTTAGCCACATTGCAGGTTCATCGACGAAAATTGTGCGAAAACATTTTTTGAAGGATATTCGGGAAATTTTCTGGCAAATTCCAACGATTTTTGACGTTCTTTAAGGGGGAAAAGGGACATTCCGAGGGGGAAAAGGGAAGTCATCCAAGATGGCCGCCGCCAGTCCCCGTACCCTCATAAGAACATACATTTTATAACTACTGGCAGTCTGTGTTGGCAGTTGCTTACAACACAACCATTCTTCGAGTACTTACGGCCACAGCATCTACGCTAATACGTTTCTGCTTAGAGACGAGAACCGAGCACGTGCGCAGCATATTCTGTCTCGCAGAGAGAGAACGGTGGATTCGTTCCTGTCGGCTCCACTAAACAATGATCCTAGTACAACGGTCATTCAAGGCTGAAATACTTCCGTAATATGACTTGCATATTACATCGAGACCCCAATTAGACTATTCGTAGGAAATAAAATAATTATTAAAATAAATTAAAAACTCAAATATATGATTTATTTCGACAATTTTTCCCCAAACATGCAACGCGCCATTCTTAAATCATTTATTATAAACATGCAAAGATTTCTACCACGAAATTCTTCAACGCGTATACCAGAAATAGCCCAACCTTTGGGGAAGGGTGGTAAAACTGCCCGAATGCAAAATATAACCAAACAAACAGAAGAAATAACATTTTTGGGCATTTAAGCGTTGAGCGTGCAATGAAATAATTGCCACGGCAGGTTAACGACCTTCCCATCGACGATAAGTGAAACCGCGACAGCGTCCGGTGAGTTCGTATGGACACCTTCACTACCATCATGGCGTGAACTCTCGCCGTTAAGGGCGCGGCGCTGTCGCTCCAGATCGCCGTAAGGTACGTATTTCCTTTTGTGCATTATTGGCAGTGAAAATAGCTAAAACGTGGGAGTTACCGTTCTTGTTTAGGTATGAAAATTGCGGTACATAACATTTTAAGAAGCATGCGGAGATGCAACGAACCTTCTATTACACCATAAATCGACAGCGTCGCCACTAAAAGTATCGTTACAGGCGAAAAGAAGACGGATAGACCAATTAATGACTTGCGTGTACAGACTATTGTACATTTAGGCTGCTGTTCACCAAAAAAAATTTCACTGTTTTATAGTTTTACGAAATACCGTTCAACTTTTAGACTTATTTCCTACCATAAAAAAATTTAGGCAGTATATTTTTTTTCATAATGGCATGTCAGAATCACAATTGTAGTGTTATTGGGACGTACAAATAATAAAAACTACCTAACTCACCGAAATGAGGTAATTCATGATTAATTAAGATACCACAAGTTACTTCAAAAGTCTACAAAATCATGCTATGAAATGTTTCCGCAATTATTATTTTTAATTTGTGATTTTGTGTCAATATTTTTGTTTATTTTATTTTTGCGTCCCAAACACAATAAAATTGTGACTTTGAAATGCCATAATCTAAAAACGTCTGCGATATAAAAATTTTTGATTGAAAAGGAGTACATGCAAGTAACGTCTACGAAAAAAACGGTATTTCGTACAAAAATTAAATAATTATTTTTTTTGTGACTATCGCCCGTGTCCCAGGTCGCCCTTGGTGCTACGTGTTGGTCCTCGGCCTCGAGAAGGACTTCCAGCCAAGGCGGATGTAGTGGGTACAAAGCGAACTGTGGGGCTTCATGCGGTGACCCCGCGTGACCTTCCAATTCTCTTCCACAGCCGACGGGGAAGCCCCTGGATGACCCCCCACCTCCCCCCTCTCGGGGCCAAGGGGCGACGGCTCTATGCAACTTTGATGTGCCACCTCCTCCGCGAGAAAAGTGCCCCGCGCGAATAAAATATGTTGCAGGGCTGCGACGTGGCGCGCGCCCGTCCCTGGAGCCGACGTGAATTATTGATACCGGATTAGGGAGCGGCTGTGCGGAGGGAGGGATGGAGGCGCATCGGCCGGTCGGCTCCGGCATTTCTCCCGTCTGGGCGGTGAGTCAGCGACCGCAGGTGAAAGTTGATCGCGAACCCCGCATCACCATCCGGTATGCCGGTCCTCAGACAACTCCCGGGTGCGCTTACCTGCACCTGCCAGTCCGCGATTTAGAAAACTCACCGGTGCATCTACCAATGCACACTGGACGTTCGGTAGGTACTAATGTTTCGGTTGAGACCGGTCGAACAGATTAATCCACCAGTTCAACCGGCCTAAAAATCCGGTGGATCTGGCGGATATACCTACACCAAAACATCAACCGATGAATTTTCGAACGCTTTCACTGGAAAAAAAAAAAGGGTAAAACAACCTCAGTTCGTAATTTTCAAGCATTCAAAAATAAAGTAATTAAGACGTCGAGTTTTACAAACAGGCGTTGAAAACTTTAGAATGTGTGTGTATTTGCATTATTTTGCGTCTGGAAGTAGAAGAAAATGCAGCTGAAAATCAACCTCGTGTTCGAAAAATGTCTCGACCGGCGTATCAACCACTGGTGGATCCACCCATGAATTTCCGAAAACGCGTATTGCCACCAGCATTTGAAAACGAAAAACACATCACAATAAGAGGAGATATTACTCGAGAACTGCTTTCAGGAGCATTGGCAGTTTTAGTTGTGACGTTGCTAAAGGAAATGATGTTTGTTAAGCAAGTTTCTCAAGCTCAAGAAAGTTATGTTCTTATTTCTTTTTTATACAGATTTGGTATTCAAGATATGACAAGTATCCCTGGTATAATGTATTCACGGTAACTTCAAGATTTTCTGAAGCCCTGCTAAAGATCTACTTTCCAGCCCATTTCGTATCCNAAATTGATGTACGAGATATAATATGTTGGAAGACCTTTGCTCTCCACGAAACTGTTACAAATCAGACTGCTGTTGTTTCTGTTTTGTTTTCACGTAAAAAAGTTAAGTTAGAATTAGGTGGTGAAATACGGATGTTTAGAAAACTTGTTGGTACTACTAGTGATATTAATGTATTGGGTCATGTACAATTCTGTATAAATAAAATTTAAAAAGTCTAAACTCTAATTTCACTCTTCCCGCCAATGATCCCTTTAACACGCACGGAAACAGTTTTGACCTTGAACGTAGTTTCAAGACCGGAAGTTCTTATCAGTTCAGTTCAGTCCCAGTAAAACACACACACAAAAAAAAACTAAATTTCGTTCCAACCCAGTGATTCGTAACAAGTTTGAAAACTCTATTGTAAGACGTCGCACGACAGGTTAAAAAATTAAAAAAAAAACCCAGTTTAATAAAAAAGATGCCTTTGTATTCATTTTCCACGTTACAAACTATTGTGGAACACTGCTAACCCTATTTGATGTGATCAGGAGTGGGGAATTAAATCGGAACTAACCGTACAACGCCCACCGGAGTAGCAGCAATCAAAGAAAGCGCCACTTCAAAGGAAGCGAACTGTTTCAAAAAGCAAATGCTTCGCTCTCAAATAAAACGATCAAAAATTGTATGGGCGTAGGACACCCACCTCGCACGAAAATTCTCTAAAGTAAGGTGGACTTGCATTTTCACAAAATAATGCATTTAGTTATAAAAATTTTAAAGTCAAGTTTCAAGACACTTTTACTGGGTTCTAAAGTTACCGACTTGAATGCGATTTTTCTTTGTTAGTTATTTTTTATGAAGCGAAACTTATTTCACTTCTTCGCCAGAATATAGACACAAGCACAAAGTTTTGCGGAGCAGACACAATGTGGCAAAAAAATCGCCGTACAATCAAGCATACGTGCAATCAAGCATACGTGCAATCAAGCATACGTGCAATCAAGCATACGTGCAATCAAGCATACGTGCAATCAAGCATACGTGCAATCAAGCATACGTGCAATCAAGCATACGTGCAATCAAGCATACGTGCAATCAAGCATACGTGCAATCAAGCATACGTGCAATCAAGCATACGTGCAATCAAGCATACGTGCAATCAAGCATACGTGCAATCAAGCATACGTGCAATCAAGCATACGTGCAATCAAGCATACGTGCAATCAAGCATACGAAGTTAGGGATCAAACTTAAATTCTTAGTCTGCAATTCACGACGGATGAAGACAATTTACGGTTGCCTAGTGATATCATGAAAAATATTGCAATAACTTATAAACAAGAACAGTCACAAAACTGCACGTGACAACGCTGAATGCACATCATGGCGTGGAACAATGCAACCATATGAATCAAGGTTTGTGCACATCTAAATAATGTTGCACTATTTACGTTGCAATATACAACGTAATATTTTTTGGAGTTAAGAGGAGAGGGCACAAAAATTAAAATCTCTTATGACATGTAGACGTTTTTATGAGGTACACAGTAAATATTATATAGTAAAAATGGAGTAATTGAGGCCAGATGTAATTATTACTTCCAAAGAAAAATTCATTTTCAAATACACAAAAGAATTTTGCTAATTTACCGAATCCATCCAAGACATTTCCGACAACTTTCAAAGTGGTTAACATTCCGAAATCAAGTCATTTTGCAAATGCTAGCAATTACATGACGTCCTGCGAAGTAGGCGCACCATTGGGTAACATGTTATATTGAAGTCCAACTATGCAAGTTTCAAATTTATCACATACAAGTGCTTCAGAAGATGCACACAATTTATCCAAACATTTCCTGGATCCCACCATGGGTGACCATATAATCCATGCATGGAAGTTCCATTCCTTTTTGTCGTTAACTAAGTTTTATCTTCAGTTTACACCTTCTAAGCTACTACTGTACTACTAGCGTATTAGCACTGTATTATTGACGTGTCGTTACAGCCATCGTGTTCGTTGTTCATCCAGTTTTTTGGAATATTCTTCACATTCCACACTTGTTTGTTTGGCCACCGATTCTGGTTGCGCTGGGTCGTTCTCCTGGTGTCATCTGACAACATTCCTGCTCAGAATTATATGTATTGTTACACTTGTTCTCAAAGTCAGTGGACTAAACCAGGTTCGTTAAGGGATAGAGGTCTCAAATAAAAGAGTTAATAATAATTACAATGAAAATACTTTCGTCTTAGTATCTTATAATCAACTGATAACTCTTGCTATTTACAATTAATAAATTCAATAAGTACAAATTCCAACTACCTCAAAGAAATCAATGTAATTAAATAACTAAAATCAGTCGTAATAGACAGTGTATCCAAACGTAATGGAATACTTCATAAACGATATGTCCATATTTGACAGTTCCAATATTTACAATGAAATCCGCATTACATGTTCATACAGTCCCACCTCAGTTCAGTCTAGGTCCCACCAGCAAACTGAGTTCTACGAGCGCCCTCGTGAACAGTAGCCTTCACTCGTCGGGTTTCCCGACCTCTCGTCCATTCACACCACAAACACCACGTCCGCCGTAGTCCGTTCTCTTCACCGATGTCCGTCACCGCAACAGACTTCGCCCGATTACCGCACTCAGCCAGTCAGCTTCTATCAAAGACTGCCTACCCTCGGGCAGCTGCGATATTTATAGAGTTATCGACGATCGCCCAGAAATTTCTCGACATGCGGCGTTACGCCGAGGGTCCTCATCCTCCCAAGTCGTCAGCTTCTCCAGCCTGGGGAGGAGGGCCTGTGACGCCAGCCACGTCAGCTGTCAATCATTCCCCCGGCTCCGGCCGCCCGGAGCAGACCGTCTGAGGAGGAGGAGGGTTGAGGTGGGTCAGCCCCCCTCCCACAGCGCGCAGGACCGCGCGCGCCTGATGCGAGTCTCCGTTATATTTGCACTGTGTTGTGCGGTTCTGTCTTTTCTTTAACTTAATCCTCCCTTCTAATTATATATTTGTTGCATATTTTACAACAGCCAACTCACGCTCGTTCACTTCTACTTTTTTATTTATGTTTTTTAGTAGGGTTTTCTGAGACTACGACGAAGTGTGTCCATAATTGCTCACTCAATCAATTACAATCATTGATGAATCATTCGAACTGATATTTATAGTTTGTCATGAGAACATTCACACAACTTTCACGTGCTAAAGCTGGTTTATGCAGAACGTAATTCTGCATAAACCACGTTAAACAGTCATCACTTTTTCAAATGCACATTACGAATGGTACTGTGCATCTTGCACGATAGGCGATATTATTTGCCATGCATTAACCCATGTTCCTTGAGGGTCAACGCTGCGGGATATGGTCAATGCTGCGGTGCACACAAAACTAAGGTGTTGTCAATTGCCTTACCAATGTTTTCATAAATGCGAGTCCATATGGTTATAATAGATAGTTTTAGCCACCTAAGTATAGTGTTTTGAAAGCATTACGTAAAATTACAAAACACTCCCCGCTGCTTGTAACGACTGGAAAATATTGGGTTGGAGATGGGGGGAAGGGGGGGGGGCAAATGTATATAGACAGCATAGCTATTTTGTATTAACAGTCTATGACGGCTACGCCGAGGATAGATAGTCACAGAGGTAGTCACGCTACATGAAGTCATTAACGTATGTACTGTTTGGCAAAATAAAACTGGAAGCAAACCAGTGTTCCAGATACCCGAACGGGTTCCGAATCCCATGCACATGCTATCTCCCATGCGTCGACAAGACAAGCCCAGGGTGAATCAACTCGTGAGCATCAAGTCTAGGCTGTCCACGGTAAAGCGAGCACTTTTGATACCCTAGTTACTTTTTCCTTGCAGTCATTTTTTTTNATCAAGTCTAGGCTGTCCACGGTAAAGCGAGCACTTTTGATACCCTAGTTACTTTTTCCTTGCAGTCATTTTTTTTATCCTTTAACCACCTTTGTAAATAAAGATTACCGTGTAAGAAATAACCACAGCGTGTTAATTCCTGCNATTTTTTTTATCCTTTAACCACCTTTGTAAATAAAGATTACCGTGTAAGAAATAACCACAGCGTGTTAATTCCTGCGCACTCGGAAGTTAACGTCTAGGGCTGAAATAAAATATATTTATAGACTACTATTCTAAGTGAGAGGGCTTTCAAAAATCCTCACTTAACCGTGAATAGCCTATATCATGCCGTTCGGTTCATTGCCGGGAGGTGCCGTCAAATTCTTGTGAATACCAAGCGACGTAAAACACTAATTATATGCCATGTATATGCTGTTCGCGGTAAACTGAGCACTTTTGAAAGCCCTGCTTAAGATCTACTGGCATGCATATTGCATATTCTTCCGCCATATGTAAAATTAACATTTCCATGGGCCTCGTAACTTTATTCTTGCCTCGGTCAAGTGAAACTGTGAAATTATTGGAAAAGTAAATATTTTACATATTTGTCATTTCATACACTTACGCGTACTAAAAAAAAGATTTTAATAAATTTCAGTATTCAGAAATTTTTCCTTAATACGATTTAGAATTCAACATTTAGACAAGGAAATACTTCCTCTCCGTCGCCGCCAAATTTAATTGGGCGCACTCCAGTCAGTGTGCATGTTAAAATATGCGCATTTAGGGGCAGAAACATTTTCCAAAGGTTGATTTCGGAAGTGCTTACTTTACCGTGAATAGCCTTTCACATACTTGCGACACACACCTCAGCACGATGCGTAGTTATTAAGTGCGGATTATTCCCACTTTGTAAGGTCCCTACTCCGACTAAGTAAAACCAGGAAGGAAAGATGTTAGAAAAAATAATTTTCACGTAAATAGCGTAAATACTTCGTCACAGAACAAAACAATAGCAATTTACGCTTAATGTAAAATTAATTTGAGGTATAACTTGAATTTACTACTTTGTTTTCATATTACTAGACTTTATCATTTAGAAAAGTGTGTATATCAGCGCATTCTTGTTTGATGTGTAGACGNCTTTGTTTTCATATTACTAGACTTTATCATTTAGAAAAGTGTGTATATCAGCGCATTCTTGTTTGATGTGTAGACGTCTCTGTTTCACACAAGTTCCGTATCTTCTCCACACATCGTATTTACCTAAAGGACATTTAAAAATGACAGTCTGGAAGGGATAAGGGGTCCATTTGACCATACCTACGAAAGGATGCAAACATAATATATTCACATTCATAACTAAGTCAAAAATAAAATGCCGATAAACTCTTGACAAAATTATTACATGGGTCGCAGAGGGTACAAAATGAGCGAAAATGTTTAAATTAGTAGACATCAGTCTGCCTTGAACAGCACACAATTTCCAAAACCTTGAAAACGAACCGATCCCGAACCAGTGCGTTTTTTATTTCTTTTCGTTTGCTACCAACCAGAATTTGCGCTCGTACTTATCCAGGTCAGCGTCGACACATGACGATATGAGAGAAACTTAATTTATGTTGATTACNTGCCTCGTGACCAACAACCAGGCCAGCACACCTCCCCCCGGCACCGCCGGCAAACTTGCGGAACTGCGGTTCTCCAAGTAGTCTTGTGTACAGGCTAAGTCCGCCACTCGCCACTTGTCGGTTAGCACTGCCCGCGAACCTACGGAGGGATACTGAATTAGTAGGCGAGAGGCCTAGTGCTATCTACAATAATAAACAAGAGTTAAAACTTCATCACTTGCACTTCAAGGACAGTTCCAGCGATCGCCAAGCTTTCGGTTAGCCTGCGAGCATGCCCCCGCCCCCTCCCCCCATCCTGGCCAACCATTTCACGAATTGTGCAAACTAGGAAAGCACATCAATTTATAATATAACTAACTGATTTTCCATAGGCGTGCTTACAAGAGGTCTAACAGACAGGATATGGCTTCGCTAGCCCCGCCCCTTAATTTAGTCAAGAAATCACTGGAGGAGTGGAGACATTAGGACGATTCTGGCACAGGGGAAGGGCGGGAGAAACGGGGGATCCCGACAAAACCCGCCGACCAGCAGCATCGACCGGCACGATTCCCGCGTGCGGAAATACCGGGAATCGAACCCGGTTCGCCTTGGGGGAGGCAGTGTTACCGTTGCCTGTATTATTGGGTTTGACTGACTATACATGGTTACCGGAATAAGCGCATGCCACTGTTATGAACAGCTGGGTGCGGGGCTGCAGTAACTCGATGGTGACCGGCCACGCATTACGCTAACGTGTAGACAAATACAATAGCCAGCAAAGTTACAACCTACAAGCTTCCTCCGTACAGGTTGTATACAACAGGTTTTTCCAGTTTCACTGGAAATGAGAAAGGAAGCAATATGAAGTACACAAAATAATGACTTTTGTAGCTCGCACATCACGGAAGAGAAAACACCATTTCACTTCACTCACTGAGCTATGCAATGAAACAATGGCCAAAATGTCTGGATGAATTAACATAATATTTCTTTGGCCAGGCAGAGGAATGGTAAAAAGTTGGACGGATGAGGGGGAGAGATATTCAACTGCAATAGAAGTGGACATAAAAAGGCGACGAGGCACAAGGATAAATAACTATAGTTATATATTTTTCCTTCAAGACAGGAGACACATCACCTACGCTAATAGTCACCTGCCGGAACTTGCCCAAGGTATATACACCTCGGGTAACCAAGCTGGCCAACAACCTCTATTCTCCCCCTCCCTTCTCTACTAACAACGTGCGTTATCATTAATCGATACAGTCCGTCCAAGACACTTTCCTGCTCCCGCGGCTGCACCACACCCCAACCCAATGTCGAGAATTGCCGACAACGTAAGAAAACCTCCTGGGCGATCGGTTCATCGAAGCCTTTAAAATGCACAAAATCAAATAATCCGTATAACATACTGTTGCGAACTGTGACGCGTACACACTTCTTTATTCAATGTTATAGTTAAAAATCATAATTACTTTCATATTTTTAATTTTTCAATGCTGTTCAGAGTGATATTTCAATCCTTTACTTTTACTGGAATGACTTTTTAATTACTTTCTTCACTAATAATATTTTGTCATACTGATTACATTACCAATATAAATTAATAGAAGAGAGAAGTGCTGTGTTTGCATCGGCTAATAAGAAATCCAAATATTTGCAGGTAGCACTACTTTAACTGGCAAATTATGGTTACCTGTTTTCAATGTTATCGTATTTTACACTTATTTTATCATTTGTAATGATGTATGAGCTTTATAAGTTTTTAACCGTGAAAGATTTTTACGATTCTAGTAATTATTTAAAAGGTACATCTGTTATTACAACTTAGTAACTTTTCTTCAGGGATTTAAACAGTATTCGACAACGTGCTTGAGAGTTTCTGTTAACTGAATATTTACATCTTCAATTAATCGTTCAAAATGCTAAAATCAAATCATGNAACGTGCTTGAGAGTTTCTGTTAACTGAATATTTACATCTTCAATTAATCGTTCAAAATGCTAAAATCAAATCATGAACTTAAAAAGAAACAACGCATGCAGAAAAAATGGGAGCAGAATAAAAGTAGGGGTTTAGTGTCCGTGCACACGATTGTTTACGTTTGCCACTATCTTCAAGTTTGACTCCAGTTGTTCACACGTAAATTTTGTGATGGTGATGAAAGACACGAGTTGTGTGCTTGAGTTTCCTCTCTTTTCGTTGAACTGGACGATCATTAGTTTCAATANATGGTGATGAAAGACACGAGTTGTGTGCTTGAGTTTCCTCTCTTTTCGTTGAACTGGACGATCATTAGTTTCAATATTTCTTCCAGCTGAGGTCATCCGTTCTTTAATCGCAATAACCAAAAACCACATCAATAACGAGATTAAATACGTCTTACCGTTTCTTCACTTTCCCCCATCCCAACCAGTTCTAACAACATTAAATACAGTCACGGCTAAATATTTACAAGTAACAAGTGTGATATGATACATAGTGAATATAACAAATATTTTAATAATCTGTTCAATAATCATCATAAGAACCATTATCAATACATATGCAGTTAAAAGAAACGAAATAGAATTAAATGTTATCATAAATAGTAAACACTTAAATGTTGTTCACTTTGAATTATGCAAGTACCGTTTTAACAGCTGAAGAACGTAAACAATGTATTTGACAATATTGTTATACAGATATCGCAGGCAATGTTTTTGTTTACATAAAGCAAAAGGACACGTAACTAGTACCTGAAGTAGATCACTAGCAGGGCTTCAGAAAAGTGTTAACTTGTCATGAATGGACTATACTTCAAACCCAACACTCGTCTGCAACAAACTCCACAGTGTCTTTCAAACCTGTCCATCTAATATTGTTACATGCTGCAAGGTCGGCCCCTAATAATACCTCTCCCACCACTCCGCCGACCTTAACGCACAGTTGATTCACATTGGCAGGGGTGATTTGCTGTCCCATAGCTAGAAACTGGAGAGTGTGGACCTTTCGAAAAAATGTCTCGACACCACATCCTGATATGGAAATCGTTGTTGTGGCCCAGCGGCATTTCACAACACCTCGAGAGAATGTGGAATGTTCGCATCACAAAAAAATACACTAATCCGAAAATGGTATGTTATACTCGAGGTGAGTGAAGACAGAATATTGTGCGAAAGATTGGCGAACACCGCCATCACTCCTCCAGTGCGCTGCGACGGGTGCCTAGTCAGTTAGCTATTGAAGCTGGAGTCGGTAACCTCAAGTATAACATTCGTAGCAGAGCTGCACAGTTCGCGACTAGTTATTGTGCAATATCGTCTAGTTTATTGAGTGCAGGTTCACCTTGGCAGCGGAGTGCATAGCAGTGTAATATCAGGGAAGATGTCGCCAGCAACCCGCGAGTTACGTTCCGACTGTGCTCCCTAGCGCTTCCAACCACGCGGCAGAGCACAGTCACGATTGGTACAGACTATTCAAGGTTAATTGAGCACTTTTCAAAGCCCTGTTTAAGATCTACTTCCCTCCCAATTTTGTATCCTTCCGCCATATTAAATATTTNATTGAGCACTTTTCAAAGCCCTGTTTAAGATCTACTTCCCTCCCAATTTTGTATCCTTCCGCCATATTAAATATTTACATAGCCATAAGCCTAATGACTTTATTCATGCGTCCGTCGAGAGAAAACGTGAAATTGTTGGAAACCTGAATTTACTAACATGCCATGTTACCAAACTTGCTTTACCAATTAATATTACACCAAGTACGCCAAGAATTAAAACTATTTTTTTTTTATTCTGCCAACTTAACTAGGAGCCTGCATGCCCGTTAAGGACAGGGTCATTTCATGCCAAATCACCTAGGACCGTGTTCCTCAGTGTCACAGATTTTGTTAAAAAAATGTTTCCTATGTAGGTACGCATAAAATAACAGTAAATGTTTTTTGCAGAACTGTAAAGAAAAATTGCATAAGGAGAAAAGTTTTTAATTTTGNACGCATAAAATAACAGTAAATGTTTTTTGCAGAACTGTAAAGAAAAATTGCATAAGGAGAAAAGTTTTTAATTTTGGAGCAAATTATGTATTCCGATTATCGTGATCAGTTGACTGAAATTGCTATAATTCTCTCAATTTCCCAGCTATCAAGTTCATTTGGTTGTCAAATGAAAGCTAATTTTAAGCTCGTTTTAAATATGTCAAGAAAACGTACAAAATAGTTCGTGGCAAAAAATAAATTGGCACGCAATGCAAATTTTTGAGTTTTTACAAAATTTGCAATTGCTCGAAGTTACAAATATCACACCATTGAAACTATTTGGTATTGTTCTTGAACGGTTGTCTCTAATGGAGTCTGTGCTTTCAACAATGGAAACCGCTCCTCAGGCTTGATGTTCAGTACATTTTGTGTTGGTTTTTGAAAATGGAAAGTAGTTGNTTCAACAATGGAAACCGCTCCTCAGGCTTGATGTTCAGTACATTTTGTGTTGGTTTTTGAAAATGGAAAGTAGTTGTGTGGGACGTCCCTACAAGAAGACTGTTCGGTTCTAAATCAAGCCCATCCAGAATATAGTACAACAAAACTTAGCGAATCAGACAAAGAACTTTTGCAAACAAGAATTCAATGCTCAAATGTTCAACGTGCGTGTCTATANTTCAACAATGGAAACCGCTCCTCAGGCTTGATGTTCAGTACATTTTGTGTTGGTTTTTGAAAATGGAAAGTAGTTGGTTGTGTGGGACGTCCCTACAAGAAGACTGTTCGGTTCTAAATCAAGCCCACCCAGAATATAGTACAAAAAAACTTAGCGAATCAGACAAAGAACTTTTGCAAACAAGAATTCAATGCTCAAATGTTCAACGTGCGTGTCTATANCAAAACTTAGCGAATCAGACAAAGAACTTTTGCAAACAAGAATTCAATGCTCAAATGTTCAACGTGCGTGTCTATATCTTAGGCGCACTTTCCTGTCAAATTTTGAAATTATTCAAAGAGTTTGCTGTGACCCTTTTACTAAACACAAGAAGAATGTACGTAAAGGCCTGAAGACTATATCGTGTTCATTTTACAAGAAATATCAAGAGTCCGTTGAACTTGTGCCAGGTAAAAAACTCTGTATATCCTGTCGAAAGTTAGTGTTACAAGAAGCGAAAATTAATGAAAACGAGTATGAAAATGAAAGTAACTCATCAGGGTGTGATTATGAACCAGACACTTCTTTTACCGTAGAGAAACTCAATGAAAGCTGTAGGATGCTTGATTGTTCACCAATCAAAGTTAAGGGAAGAAAGATAGATGAAAGAACAGTTTACTTAAAGAACAAAGCACAGTGTGTCCATGAAAGTTGTACTGCACAGGTATATAAATATAAAGCTCTCAGTATTAAAGATCCAATATGCATTGAAATCTAGAATGGCTTGTATTGACTGCAATACACTAATAGAGAAACTCAAGGAAAAATTTGTAGCCAGTAACATCATTCAGAACGTTCAGATACCGACTTGTCCCAGAATCATGGAATATTAAAAAAAAATATTGATTATTTTGGAGAAACAGAATATTTGTTTAAAACAGTCCGGAAGGTTCTACAGGAAGATGGAGTTTTAGGAACACCTTATAGGAAAAAAGGACTCCCCATTAGTGAAGATGTAGCTAAGAGTCAAAGAGCCAAATGTAAAGGATTGTGTCACTGTCCCAGGTGAGAATGGAAAATATGAGTTAAAAACTAAAAGATTGATATTGCAGAATTTATAAGATATCTACTGTGAATATAAGGTAAAATATCCTGATGATAAACTGAGAATAACAAAGTTTTGTGAATTACGCCCAAAAGAGTGTGTAACTGTAAACAGCCGTGTCATTCATTCAGTGAGCGTCTGCACACATCATCAAAATGTCAAACTTATGATGCAAAGTGTTGGTCTTACTATCCCGTATCAAGAACTCCTCACACTAGCATNCATCATCAAAATGTCAAACTTATGATGCAAAGTGTTGGTCTTACTATCCCGTATCAAGAACTCCTCACACTAGCATTTAACCTATACTCTGAAGAGAGTATGCTACACCGCTGTCCTAACTGCCCCAATACACCCTTGCTCCGTGAATATTTCATGCAGATGGAATATTTAGTAAATCGNTACACCGCTGTCCTAACTGCCCCAATACACCCTTGCTCCGTGAATATTTCATGCAGATGGAATATTTAGTAAATCGAGAGACTGTTGAATTCAAACAATGTGTCTGTACGATAGATCAACATTGGAAACGTTGAAAAAAAAAATCGGTGGATGACTTTGTAGACATGATGATAGAGAAGTTGCAAGCTCTCACTAGACATCACTTTACTGCAAAATTACAAAGCCATTATCTGCAGCATGTTAAAAAGAACTTAAATTATAAAACTTGCTTAGTTCTTGCATATTTCACACAAAATCATATGCGTGCACTCCCAAGATGCTGNAGAACTTAAATTATAAAACTTGCTTAGTTCTTGCATATTTCACACAAAATCATATGCGTGCACTCCCAAGATGCTGCGAAGGGTTTTCACTGGCACAACATCCAAGCAACATGACATCCATTTGTGATTTATTACAACAGTGAAGGAATAATTCTCAACTTGTAATTTTGTATCATCAGCGACAGTCTCAAACATGATAAAACTTTTTTCAATTTTCAAAAAAAATGTTGCAGCATATCCAGCTGGAACTACCACGTATTGAACATATTGTTTACTTCACTGATGGTAGCTCTACCCAGTACAAAAATTACAAAAACTGTATCAACTTGTGCTACCATGAAGATGATAAACTTACAGCTGCATGGCATTTCTTTGCTACTTACTAGTCATGGAAAAATGGATGAGATGGTGTAGGTGGTGCCGTGAAAAGGCGAGCAGCAAGAGGCAGTCTACAAAGAACAACAGGGGGACTCATTCTTAGTGCCCAAGATGTATTCCAATTTGCTCAGGAACACATCAAAGTTATTAAGGTATTTTTCATACCATCATCAGACGTTGATGCAAGCAGAAAGTTCCCACAGGAACGCTACAATCACGCCGCTTCAGTTCCAGGAACCAGAGAAAATCATTATTTCAAACCGCTTGACAAAACAACCTTGATTGTGAAGCACGTTTCAAAATCTGAACAATCTTTCAAGGCATCTGTTGGGGTCCAGGAAAAAGAAGAAATAATAAATATAATAGGCGTACCGGAAAAATATTACGCAATTATTTACATTGAAAATTGGTGGATAGGAAAAGCAATTAATACAAGTGACAATGAATGAGAAGGATGCCAGACTGAAATTCATGCATTCTAATGGGCCATCGCCTACATTTTACTGGCCACGTTGCAAGGACTTTTGTTGGGTGCCTCTTGAAAACATTGTTAGAGAAATACCTGTTCCTTCTCTAACACGCCTATCGGCTCGCACTTACGCTGTTGAGAGCAAACTCAGAGACAACATAAATAAATTACCAAAACCAATGTTGTGAAGTATGAAAATTATTTTGCGAGAAGTGTAAATATCATAGTATTGTATCACTTGCACTCTTTATTTGTGTTGTGTATATTATTTTTTCAGGTATTGTGCTTTTCTCATATGTTGATAATTTTCATTCCTTATTGCGATAAGTTGTGTAAATATCGTAATACTGTATCACTTGTGAACGTTATTTTTTTCAGGTATTATACTTTTTTCATATGTTGATATTCATAAATTAGGACCACTAAAAAATAAATATTTGTCGTATGTCTTATGTACACAATGCTTCTACAACGGAAAATAATCTATAAATCTGGTCCTACCTTCTATGCAGAGTAGATGTGTAACATCTTAGTGAATATGGCATCTTACCTGAAAAGAAACAAAAAAAAATCAAAAACTGCTATTTACAAAGAGACTTGCTGGGCAATAAAGTTTAAGTCTTAAATCGATATAAACACACTAAAGGATGAGATTATGGCATTTTAGAGCCCTAGTATACACCCAACCAATCATGACGCAGGAGGAGGAGGAGGGAGTCGAACCCATGCATTTTGGTTGATGAGCATGGCTAGAGTGGTCAAATTAACAGACAGCTCTGGGGATGCTTTATCTTAAGTACAGACATTATGACAAACACTACGAGTTTGTAAACAGCAAATGCAGCCCTTTGAGGATTATTAAAATGGGCGATGAGGTATTGACGAATGTACGTTACTGTGTTCACAATGAAAACAAGAAGTACCCGAAATAGAAACGTTTACCTTAACATTACTTTTCTAGTTTAAATAATTTATTGAAATTAATGTTTAAATTTGTTGCGGTTTGGATTTTAATAATAAACCTTGTATGAAATACATAATGTTGTATGAAGAATGAATAATTCGCGCTTATGTAAAAATCGTTCGCAACCGGTGTTAAAATCGCCATTTCTTGAAATTGTCTCTCCCCCTCCCTCTAAAACAAAACCATCAGGGTTACATCCATATACTTTTGTATCTACAAACTTCGCTACGTGTAGTTATCGCCTCAATTACATTGTAACTTCCGCAAATTGCGTAATTCCGTAGCCAACATGTACCAGGCCGTCATTCGCGTTGTGTGAGGAACTTCTAGTAAGGGGAGGTAAAACACGAGCAAATTCCGTTTGCCAGGAAACTGACAAGTGTTTTAACACACCAATCGCAGCAAGTATCCGAGTAGTATACATCGACTCACTTTTCAGCCTCATTTTATATACTCCTCGTCTAAATCTATATACACACATGCAATTATAGATAACCTTATCTTCTAAAATCACCAAAAATTAACTATAGGCTACTACAGAAGTACGTAATACACAAATTATTATAAGAACTATTAAGATAACTTACAAGTCCAAGAGTAATGAATTTACATCTTCAAAAACGGCCTCCAATATCAACAATTTCTACACACAAAATATTAACACATAGCATGAACAGCAATTGCACGTTACAATAAAATAAGTCCACATTAGTAAATATTGAACTATAATTAAAATATAATAATATATTCCTCAGATCTTTGAAACGTCACCTCGCATTTTATTCGTGAATTTTATTTGCAGTGATCTACAACAAAGCAGGTTTATTTTTAGCTACTGTAATGGCTGACTGCCAAAACAAAATTTTTCCAAGGAAACAAATTACCTACAGACCAAACTTTAACCAATCCACAAATAAATTATTATTTCTACGTTATTTCATGTAATTTTTGAAACGACTTTTCGTGACGGCCACCACGATCTGACCACATAAACACTTCTAGGAGTAAAGATTTANCCGAATGCCTTGCGTCTCTCTCCCACTCAACTATGATCGGTCTGCCGCGCGCGCAGCACTACGTTGTCACGTAAAATCTTCGCCCGTAAAACCGACTTTACAGGCAACCATTTTTTTGAAACGACTTTTCGTGACGGCCACCACGATCTGACCACATAAACACTTCTAGGAGTAAAGATTTAATTTTTTACTGCACTCCCCTTCCACAGATACTTGAACACTTTTGGAAGCCATAGTAACGTTACACGGAAGTTCTCATAGTGATGTCAAGGCCTAATATCTAGGTGCGAAAAATTGATACTGATTTACTTTACGTAATTCTATGCCAACATTACTGTATATATGCGAACAAGTGGTCCACATTTAAAAACCAGGGGTCGCAAGTGGCAAATATTATTTTTATAAATAAACATGGAGCAGTTCACGGTTTTTTCAAGTATATCGATCGACGTATACTTAGGGTGACGCACGTCACACCACTGCACAAATGCGCGCTAGTGGGATGTTTACATAAATTGGGATGAAGGCAGCAAACACGTTCCACAGACAAAATGGCCTCCGACACCGCCTGCACGCCACGCCCTGGTCCTGCCAGACAACCACGAGGCCATTTTGGTGTATTTGCATCAACCACGTAGATTTTGTACGCCAAAAAAAAAGGTGGCAGTATATGCATCATACCGACATTGCATCAATGGCAAAATCAGCCTCCGGTTTGAACAAGGNCAAAAAAAAAGGTGGCAGTATATGCATCATACCGACATTGCATCAATGGCAAAATCAGCCTCCGGTTTGAACAAGGCGCATCACTACAGTAAGACAGTTTTTATTTTCATAAATACTTTAGGTATGTTCACATTTAGATTACACACAAAATCCAATAATATAAAAAAATCGTACCACCTATCCCTTTCGAACAGCTTGAAATTATAGAGTGTGCATTACACAGCATAAGGAATGACGAAGTCAAAGAAATCAAACACATCTAAAACATTTTAAGCAGCAATATTAGGAGAAAACTTACAAACAATTTCTGTANGAAGTCAAAGAAATCAAACACATCTAAAACATTTTAAGCAGCAATATTAGGAGAAAACTTACAAACAATTTCTGTAAGCCATTTATTACTTGCAAAGCTGTGAATAAGACATACAGTATCACTGACCGGCTTAACCACAACCCCTACGTTTATTTTCACTGCAGAAAGCGAAAATTGTGAATAAGATCTCAGACCTCGAGAAAACTGTATTACGTTCTTCGNACGTTTATTTTCACTGCAGAAAGCGAAAATTGTGAATAAGATCTCAGACCTCGAGAAAACTGTATTACGTTCTTCGTAACAAAATGAAATAAGCATAATAATTTTTATAAAAATTGATGAGGCATGGGCGTGTAAAATAGCGATTTGGACGGCTCTTAACAGCGAGGGCTTGAGAGCCGACGAGGGTGAAGCGAAGTTAGTATGGAGCGACGCCGGAATACAAGAGCGGGGGAAACGGGAGATCCCCGAGAAAAACCGCCGACAAGCGGCATCGTCCGACACGATTCCCACATGCGAAAATCCGGGGGTAGACCCCATCGGGAATCGAACCCCAACTACCTTGGTGTGGTGCGAATAGTCTGACCACTACACCACCGCGGCCCCTTATTAACTTTATGGAATTTATTGCAGTCGACGAGCGATTTGAAGCCTATTGCTATAACCAAAATACACGAACTGAACACTTTTTAAGTCCTCAAAAGAGTTTCAAAACGCCGTATATCTGTAGTTTTTATGAGCAGCGAAATACGTAATCTTAACGGGACGTGACTAAGGAAAGAAATATTGTAACTTCGGGATTATTTCTCCACGATTGTCGCTGAAATACCCTGACACTGCTGACATACAATCGTCTACTCTTGACCTTTGTGAAGTCCTTGTTTGTCTTGTCATTCGAAACTTACGGGCGAATTCTGACTGATGAACTGGGAATGCGCAGCATCAAAGAGAAATTCGCGCTTAGTATCCTGACTGGTTATAGTAGGATGGCTGTCGTGGATATCACTATAGTTACTCCGGCATAAGAACTGACTTCGCCCCGCCCACACGTAGTGAAAAAGACATGGCGATAAGTACAACGACCCATCGCGACACGTGCTGAGTAGCTATCGCCAAGTCCTCCCCTCCCTTCCCTTCGACGCCTCCGTCCAATCGTAGCCCTTCTCCATGGGAAGTGGACTGACATAGGCCGATCGTGCAGATCCCAAGTTACAGCATATACCTTCCTTCTAGCGTATTTGATTACAGCGGCAATACTATAATAATAATAATAATAATAATAATAATNACAGCATATACCTTCCTTCTAGCGTATTTGATTACAGCGGCAATACTATAATAATAATAATAATAATAATAATAATGTATTGAAGATGTTGAATAATAATTTTTAAACATTTAAAGTTTTTAATTTTACTCAAATTATTTTTAGCCTCAATATTTTTTTCGGTATGATAATGAATAAATAATGCCTATAATNTTTTTTAATTTTACTCAAATTATTTTTAGCCTCAATATTTTTTTCGGTATGATAATGAATAAATAATGCCTATAATGAATGGCACAATTAGTAAAAAAAATCTAACTCAGATACACACTTGCAACGAGCACCGTTTGACATACCTGTTGATGAAGATTTAATTTTTATGTAAATGTTTACCTTGGTTGTGTGGTCTCGTTTCACCGTTAGTGCCTAACCCATGAGTCCAAGTTGTGTGTGTTCAGGTGAGTGATATAACGCAGAAAAGACACCGGCATAAAGATGCATCTAATTTACAGGTTGCGAACAATTTGTTTCTTTGCACAACATTAATTTGTAAATACCAAAACAAGCCTTCGTATATTTACCACTGGCACAATCTAATCCCACAAAGCGAAAAACCTGGTTCAGTGATGGGGGCGTTAAGATGAATTTCATTAGTTTCCTTAACTTCCGGAATCTGTGTACATCTCTACAAGAAACAATATTTTGGAGCAACCAGCCACAACATGAGTCTCAGGAAACATGCAATTTCATGTATATTTAGTTATTGCCACAAGAGTAGAATGTCGTCGTATAGTTTGAAGTAGTGAAGCTATGTTATACTTCTAATAGGCGATCCAATTTATCTAAACTTACTGCATTCCATACAGATCTTTAGATCGTTCCCCTATTAGTCTTGATCTAAAATCACGTATAGATAGAATCCTAATAATGTCTCTTGGATTTGAATAAAACACACATTTTAAATCTTGATAACATANAAATCACGTATAGATAGAATCCTAATAATGTCTCTTGGATTTGAATAAAACACACATTTTAAATCTTGATAACATAAAGAAATTTCTTTAAAATATCGTGGGGGTAAATGAGACTGCACAGTCCGCCTAATTTAAAGAAACCCCGAGAATTCCTAGCCCTGCCTTTCTTAAACCACTGCCAATAAGTCAACACTCGGTANAAATCACGTATAGATAGAATCCTAATAATGTCTCTTGGATTTGAATAAAACACACATTTTAAATCTTGATAACATACAGAAATTTCTTTAAAATATCGTGGGGGTAAATGAGACTGCACAGTCCGCCTAATTTAAAGAAACCCCGAGAATTCCTAGCCCTGCCTTTCTTAAACCACTGCCAATAAGTCAACACTCGGTAAAACTAAAAGTGTATTCACTTTTCATTTAAAAAATGCTGAAAATAACCTCTAAAAAGCTACAGGATTGTGATACGGAATCCAAACTGTTTTGCATAAGGTGGCGTGTGGGGTGTGGAGAGATTTGGGCGGCTCTTAACATCGAGGTCTTGAGAGCCGATGAGGGTGAAACGAGGTATGGAGCAGCGCCGGAGAGAAACGGGAGATCCCCGAGAAAACCCGCCGCTCGCCGGGAATCGAACCCGGTTCGCCTAGGTGGGAGGCAAGGCCACCGCGGCCTCGGTCCCGATATAACCTCTTTCAGACAATGAAATAAAAAATTATCGTGAAATATGGCTTTAAAATTGAATAACCCGTGCTCACCTGTCCCATTAAAATTTACTCCTATTTCAGCGTGAAGCCAATCTTTGATTGATCATTTGGTCGTGGACGCTTATTGTAGTGAATTAAATGGTAAGTCAAGTGTATACGGTGAATAAAGAAATTATTATTATTAGAGCGCCTCTTGACAAAAATAAAAACGCTTTTATTACCAAAATGAAGTACATGATTTCGTATTGTGAATTATGCAGTTAACTAGGTACATAATGTGTGTCTCATTTGCGTATACATGTTAACAATAACATAATATATCCAGAATAAAATATAAAATAAACTAAAAATAAGTAACCTCTTTCCAACAAAGTAAGTATTTGGACACACAGAAGAAAACAGAAATAAACATCCACAAAGAACACAAATGTCCACTTCAATACTTGCTCTGGTAGTCTTTGGCTGCAAATACGGCTTGAAAGTATTATGGCATTACATTTAAACAATAAATGTAATCATCATTATAGTTGTTGATTATAATTTGTAAAGCAAGTAGGTACTATTTATAATCATAATCATTGCAAAGATCACCAACGTAACATACATCTAACAGCAACCATCAGCTGACACAATGCTATGCAAATGAGGGTGTTTACAGTTTTCATGCTGTGTAGGTTGCATCCATGTCTGTTAAAATTTACTGAAGTTAAATAAAATGCAGTATATTAATATTTATTTTTATTTTTAATTCGTGCTACTGGATACGGCAAAAAATGCGCGAGAGAAATGTTTCAAGTTACAGCCACAAACAGGAAACGACAGCATTCTATGGCTGTTCGATATGAGTGGGAAATGTTTCCCAAATGTATTTTGCGCAAATCATAAAAGCGGAAACGCAAGCACCGCAGCAAGAAGTGGAAATCAGAACTACTCTTGTGTTTCGTTTTCGAGTAGTTTATAAACCTGACCTTCGCGACCGTTTTACAGTGAATCATACTATATACTAGCTGTGGGCGCGCGATGTGTCAGAGACCACATTGTTTGACAATGTTTTGATGTGAAAATGCTTTGTAGTGGAATAATGATTATACGTTAAGAGCAACTTTGAGCAATTATTTTATGCCCTACACATGCATTTTTGTAATCTAACTACAGTATGCGTTACATTAAAATAAAATGTAACTTGTAAATTCTTTAGTTATAAAATACAACGTAGCCTACTAGTATTAATAATAACTATTTTTTAAGTTTAAAATTACAACGGTTTTAGAATAACTCTGGATAACGGGTCCACGGAAGACGCAAGAAATCTATTTTCATGTCGACTGCAATTGCAAGCATCTACAACTGTAACAGTGAAAATTGCCCTCTGAAATCAACGGTACTTCACGATCGCGTAGAAACTGCTCCACTGGAATCGCTAACCCGACATCCAACTAGTAACAGAATGAATCTCACTGATTTAACGGTTTTTTATAGCGAATTTGCGGTAAAGTGCATTGTTCCGCTCTCTCCTGTCTGTAGCAGTCCATCGCCTAAATTACGAGTGATTTAACTTTCACTGTTAGAAATCACTCGTTTAGGCTAGGCTACGGTGTGTGCCTCAGCCTGTTCAGCATACGTACCAATCACCTTTTAAAAAAGGCCGCAAACTTTGAACAGAGCCGTTCTTACAGCTAATTCAATTAAGCATTTTTAAAGTATAATCGAAAAAATTCCCTGCCCATAGTTAAATATATTTCGAAGTAAATACTGACTGATGTATGCATAATTACGTTCGCAGCGAAATAGAAAAGAAATGAGTTGTTTATCTAAAGATAACTTGTATAGTCCACTCACGGTTACTTCAATCGTTTCTGAAGCCCTGCTAAAGTTCTACTTCCAGGATATTCCTCCGCCTTATGCAAACAAAGCTTAACCAAGTCTAGAGCATTACACCAAAGCGACAAAGCACCATATTCGTGCGCACTCAAATAATATTTAGGATAGGAACTTTTTCTTAATATGCACTATCAACACACCTATTTTCTCGCAGCTTTAATTCGTAAGAATTATAAATTAAATATTATAATTTATAAATATAACACAAGTAAACGTTTGATTTAATAAGAAATAACAGACTTTTACTCCAACAAAAGTATAAAACGCATGTGATTTATGACATATTTAGGAAATTACTTCATTCAATAAAATGTACAATTGCCTCAAAGAAATTAACGTAATTATATAATTAGTAATCAGTCCCAATAGACAATGTATCAGAGCCTATTTAATTATTTTACAAATTATATGTACATATTTGGCAGTTCCAATATTTACAATAAAGTCCCACCACAGCTGCCGCGCGTAACAATGTTTACTTCACACAGGCCGTGCCCGCTTCCTTCGCGGTTTCCGAAATCCCCAGCCAAGTGTTTACAGTTAGGTAAGTTAAGTCCCGTTCTCAAATAGGACGTTTACGTAATAAAACGGGCACGGAACATATCTGCAACATACGAAATCACGATAACTCTTCTGTTTCATTCCTATAGTTTTTTATATACTTTACAATGTTTAATATTGCATAAACAGTACTACCTAGCCATACGCATGCGTTTATTACAACAAATAACGGCTTTCACTACCCATAGCTANTATTGCATAAACAGTACTACCTAGCCATACGCATGCGTTTATTACAACAAATAACGGCTTTCACTACCCATAGCTACATAATACGTACTACAGTACACATTGGCATGCAAACTTCCAGTTGATTTGGCAGTGAATTAATGCAACTAGTTCCAACACTTGACGTTATAGTGTAACGTTTCAATTTACGGCCACTTAACTTAAGTGTGTGTTGTTTTGTACATACAAGAGTACAAATCTGTATATTATTAACGCATTTACTTTCCTAAAAATGTTACTGTTACACTTGGATGACGCATGAATGCGAGACGGTCCATGGTTATGTTAATGTTACATATGACTGAAAGATACAAAAAGAGAAGGAAAGTAGATCCTCAGCAGGGCTTTCAAAAGTTCTCAATTAACCGCGAACAGCGCATACTTGACCTCTACTTGTCGGATTCACGGGCACGGAAGAGTTGGGAGTTGGCCAACTTTCTTGCGGTCGTCCGTACGTATCCGTCCCATTGGAGTTGAGTTGAGAGATTTCGGCGACTCTTAACAAAGAGGTATTGAGAGCCGATGAGGGTGAAATGAGGTGAGAATGGAGCAGCGCCGGAATACAAGGGCGAGGGAAACGGGATATTCCCGAGAAAACCAACCGATCAGCGGCATCGTCCGGCACGATTCCCACTTACGAAAATCTCTGAGTTACCCAGCCGGGGATTGAACTCGGGTGGGAGGCGAGCAGTCTAACCGCTCAGCCACCGCGGTCCCCTCGTCCCATTGGAGATTGGACACGAATGTGTTACGTGTCGGCGTCCTTGCCGTCGTACAACGGTGGGATGAAGTGGCGGGAGAAATGTAGGGAGTGCATCACCGAGGAAACCAGCAGGCCTCCGGCAACGTCCGCCACGCTTCCCGCCTAGGGAAATCTCGGGTGGTCTCGCCAGGAATCGAGTCTGGATCGCCATGGTGGGAGTGTACGCCGGCGAAGAGGGCCCGCGGAGACGTACGCTCATTGACCAAAGATGAGGTAGACCTATTTACTTCTTCTTTTGCGCATATCCCCAACATAGACTCGCCCATCACCATCAGTACAACTAACTGTAAAAGTCACGTGGTCAACACTGAGGAACGTGTTTTGTTTACATTCGAATTTTCAACTTACCCACCCTAATGAATAAAATACTCTAACCAACTGAACATATTACTCCAAAAACTGTTGATTCATTTGGACCATAACAAAGTAGTAGTAACTGATTTCGAAGGCAATTTTATCCTTTTTGAAACAAAATTGTTATTNTTCATTTGGACCATAACAAAGTAGTAGTAACTGATTTCGAAGGCAATTTTATCCTTTTTGAAACAAAATTGTTATTAATGATTTAGCAAAGTATGGTATTTCGCCCAATTTCTAGATAAATTTGTATTAAAAATAAACAGTATTTGGGAGTTTTTCACTGTTTGAAATAGTATAATGAAGTTACGAGGTTTCTGTTTTTTGTTTGGTGATTATTTTTAAACACTCCTGGGGAAACAAACTTTCCGTAGTCGATCAGTTGATTTTATTCTGCTAGTATTAGTTAAAAACATTTAAATTAAATATAAGTTGGAGGTTTCCTTACGAGGGAACTACATCCTAGGTTAGAGGACGTGGTACTAACATCTCGAAGTACTCTCTTACATAAACAGTGTTCCAACCTCAAACGCTATCAACGTCGTTTTTGATAGTGCTTTTGGCAGATAAGCAGTCCAATGTTGGAACACGGGGACTGGTTACTCTACTGCTCGCATGCGCACTCTGCCCCACTTCCCCTCCAAGCATACGTCGGCAAGGAGCACAGAACAAGCCGCAATTCAACGTTATACCAAAAGAACCGTATCTTGTTCATTTGTTTGCCGAAGTCGGCCGCAGTTGGTTTACTTACGGTACTGCCAGCAAAACAAACTACGAATGTTCTCTTTGTTAAGTTGGCAGTCAAAGCTCTTAATGTCGCTAGCCTTTATTTTAACACTGGCCTACATTTTCTGGACAAAATTTTTCACTGCGTCATTTGCCCGCAGTTATTTCATACAACAGACGCGTTTTAAGATAACAAGACTCATGATAACGTATATGAAACACTACTTTACAAACAGATTCACGAAACCAAGCCCATGTTTCCACAAATTCACAATATGTAAAGATAAAAAATACTTGATAGTTTATAGGATATTTACGCGGTGCGCATATAGTTATCGTTACGTTTAAATACGACGCATCTTTTTAAATGTCGAAGTTGTAAGATCGCAAAACCTGCCAGCAGGTCGGCGCAGCACTGACCGAGGTACGGGATCCAGGGACAGGCCAGGTTGCTCGACTAACACGAGTGGGCGGCCCCGCTGCCAGCGCAATGACTGGGCGGAAAGCTGCGCACGTCTGCGGCCGCCGGCTGCTGGCGGAGTTAGCAGCTTACCGACCCGGCACCAATATTCCGCAACTATCGCCCGGCAACAATATTCCGCAACTATCACTCGTAGACGGTGCATGACTGGCTATGTTTAAGTTCGTTATGTTACCTTTGCATTAACTCTACATCACTTTTTTAAATAATAAAAACCGCTCGTATTTGATTATTTGTAATTAATTACTACCAAATATGCTGTATCTAAGATCTGAAGAAAGACCAGCACATATGTGAATATTTGCAGTTACAGATACATGACAGGTTGCTATATTTAAAACAGTTTCCTCTACGTGCCAATAATAACCACACATTTCACATAAATTAACGTCACTTTTCACCCAATTATTTTAATTACAAAATTTGTGAAGTCGTTATTTTGTTTATCATTCAAACACACACAAGCGTAACTAACTGTTAGCTTCAACGTCTATTGCATTCGTAGCATATAACAATAAACAATCTAGTCAGAAGTTGGTAGGCATAAAAGTAATAAAAAAAAACTAAATATTGTCCCTTGAATAGTATTCGCCGAAACTACGTTACCTTTACGTTCTGTTGAAGTTGGGTCAACGTCTCGCATAAAACTTGCCAACAGGAACCTTCAGAGCGCGTATTTTAAAGTTCCCCCCTTCCCTCCTCCGCAATTAGATTGCATTGGCGTCACGTCCGAGTGGAAGTGTGGAGTGGAGATGATCGATGTAAAACGTCGCCAATAGAGTTCGAACCTGCGACCTCTTGAACGCAAGTTAGGTGTGCCAACCGCTTCGCAGTGTCCACGCATCACAATCCTCTTGTCTGAATCTTACGGAATGAGATATCTGACGTTTCGCGAGGATTATAGTTTGCAGGGACATTTCCCTTCATTTAAAAAGTGGCATGCCACTCGTCTAAACAAAACTTCGTCGTCGTGCGTTATAAAAAGAAAGTCGAATCTTGCTGGTTGAGCCAAATGTCGGCCGATATACTCAGCAGCGGAGATGAAATACGGCGTCCATTACGCGAACTCAAGTAGCGTGGGATATTGAGGAGTTAACTAATAGCTAAGCTGTCCACACGGCCGTACTACACGCGCGCAGTCTACTGGATTATAAGCGAGAGTAACCAGCAGACTCACTTTGTACGCCTTCACACGCGATAGATCGAACTCACCTGCGACCTTCCGTCTTGGGAAAACGGCCTTTTTATTTCAAATTTACAATGTTCAGTACATCTGGTTATCTTGTAAGAGCTTGAATTGTATGCAAATACCAAAAAACTTCGGTTCACAGTACTTAATTCCCTTGGGATAGTTATTTTACATTAACTTACCCCCTTTCTGATAAAACCACCCAGCAGTATATTTCATAATTTATTTCATACACGCAACACACAACAGTTCATGCTCCAAAAATGCTACGAATTCGAGAGGGCCGGAACACGTCATATTACCAATTTGGTTTTGTGTTTGATTCTTTTGCGAAGAAATGTGTCTATATAACAAAATCGCAGAACAACGATTTTCGATGCCCGATAAAACGTCACCAGCAAGTTATATTAGTAAAGAATGATTTATTTTAGAATTTGTGAACCACCTATACAAAAATTCTGTGGCCACTTTTCTGAGTGTGTGTTTAAAATCACCATACAAAAATTACTACCTAGATAGTAATCTTGTTTTATTTCAACTTAAATTTAAACGACAGTTTATACAGCTGGAAATACTATTGATTACTACCAATATAATTTGTTTACTCAGCATATATAAATTACTATCACCATAAAAATATGCAAGATTAAAAAAAATTAAAATCATAATATCTTACCCGAAATAATTCCATAAGACTTAAAAATTATGTGACATTAGAAATACTAATGTAAACCACCCCCCCC